>KK115020.1:296864-322599 GCA_000611955.2 Stegodyphus mimosarum | reverse complement strand
CTGCTGAAGAGACCTAATTTCGTGTCGGAAGTTATAAAGGCGAATGAACTTATGAATCTGATCTGATTCAGCTCAAGACAAGACAACTTTATACACCTTTCCCGCAGCCTAATGCAACTAAGGGGACTGTTCGCTTCTGAGAATCCCCTATATTAGGCAGAGGGAGCCCGCAGTCAATCTGGTCACAAATTGGACTCTCTCATCCGGGCTGGAGATATGGGCGACAAACTCCATCTCTTAGCCTCAGCCCGTCTATCGAAAAATTCCACTTAGGAGTCCACTCTGTTTGTTTGCAGATCCGGGTCCCAATCCGGATCAGCGATTCCAAAAGACCCCCATCGACGACCCGAGCCCGAGGGGTCACTACCCCTTGTTCTCGGCTTCCGTGACCTGACCGCCTGAAGATCTGACTCTTCGTCAAATTGCTCCCGCCAGTACAACGTGAGCTGCCCGTTACGTCAGGACATTACCTAGCTCGGTGCCGCCACACACCGAACAGAACAATCAGTTCTAGGTCTTATGCCAATCTCCCGAGGTCAAACAGTATAGACGATCCAATTCCGAGTTCTGGAACAGTCAGGTTCACGAATTATATAATCCTGAGGCTGAGATTGCCTAGATACAGATCCTAGTTCTCTGCGTCGATCCCGGGGCCGGGGGCTGATTCATATCAGAGGGGATAGTAAGAAGAAGAAAAAGATGTTAAATTTGACTCTGACGAATTAAAAGCGAAGTTGCTCTTAGCGGAGAATGTCGCAAACACTGATCTCTCAGTACTTTTGAGAACAAAAATACGTATATGAATTTGCTTATTTAAAAATACTCGGATATAAAAGAAGCTACTACATTGACGTAGATAAGACAGTAAAATCATGTATATTACAGTGATATTTTTTTTAGGAATCCAGCACTATTGTGATGTTAAATCACGTGCTCACGTTAAAAACTTCAAAGCATTGTTTTCTCGAGTTCTCAAATGAAATAACAAACGAATAAAGAATAAATGTATGTAAATACTTAATATTCATTAATGTATTCATGATTGTGCTTCAATTCATTTGTATTTTATTTAATAGCCATAATTAGACACATATTTGTTTTCATTTTATGTTTGTGAATACTAAGTTCAGCCAAGAAAATATATGCCATTTTTATGAAAAGAGACAAACTTAAGAAAGCCAAAATAAAAGGGAAAAAATTCTGAAATTTCAAAACTGCGGCCAAAACTCAACCAAATTCTGAAAATTACCTTTGCTGTAAATAAGTACTTTCAAAACTACTTACTATATTACGAAAGAATTAGCACATTGGTTATGAATTAGATCTACTATAAGACACAAAAATAATACTAATAAAATAAAGAAATAATAATAATAAAAAAATCTGTAAGCTTTCAGATTTTATATTACTCCCAAAAGGGGCGTTTTTTTTTTAAAGTTTTGTGTTTTCCCTTTATTTATTAAATATCATGTTCTTCTCACTTAAACCGTAAAATTCAACTGAACAGCAATATCACAAAATAATTTTAAAAGAGCATATCTTTAGAATTTCTAAAACACAGTGTCACGCGCTGAAGATAGAAATGTTTTTTTTTTCGTACAGTGTTGACATTGCTCGCTTTGAAATCTTTGAGTTTGTTAATCAAAAATTCGTTAAAGTTTTAAAAAAATAAATAGATAATAAAACAAATTCGCAGTTCCGAACTCAGGCTTCCAGGTGCCCATGTTCGGTTGAAGGACTACATTATTCAAAATTTGATGACTCTAGGTACCGTTGTGTTTTCGCAATGCGAGAAACATTTATGCATTCATGCAGAATTCTTCGTTATTTAGTTTCTTTAAATATAATAAATACATGGCGATAAAATTTTGTGCCAACAGTTTGAAAAGCGAACTAACGCAGGAAGTGAAACGACACAAAATGCCGTTTTGAGACTAATAGCCCTTTGTCTCTAACACCGCTTTGTGCTAAAACTAATCGTATATTTTACAATATTTCGGTAAACCGAAATGAATAAAAGTATCAGATGGAGAACTGTAGAAAGCTACATTTTGTATACCAAATGCAAATAAACTGAAACTGTAGTTAAGTCTGTAAGCATATATGCGCAACTCAGGATGCTATGTTCAGTAAAGTAAACAGTTGAATGCCAATTTCAAAGAATAAATTCCGAATATCGTTAAATATTGAACAAACATTTCGATATTTATTTTGATTAAGCCTAGAAGGGGCTACTACTTTCGAAATGGGATTTTGCGTCAGCTCGCTATGAAGGGCGTATGACTTTTCAAATTGTTGCCACCGAATACTATAGCCTTGTAGTATTATTTTTAAAGAAATTAAATAATGAAGAGTCTTCATGTATGTATTTATCTATGTTCCTCACATTCTGAAGAAATGACGGTACCTAGAGCCATCGCATTCTGAATAACATGGTCTTCCATCCGGACATGCGCACCTAGAAGACCAAATTTTGAGTTTCGAATTTTTTTTATTATTTATTTCATACCTTGTAAAACTTTACTGAATTTTTTATTAATAAACTTTAAAGGCGAGCAGGGAGAATGTCTTTCGAAGGAAAACATTTTTATGTCCAGCACGCGGGACTGCTGCCATTCGGAGAAATGTAATATATTTATCTTTTAGTTTTAATTAAGAAACCCTTTTGCGCAACCGTTAAAATCTGAAACCTTTCAGATTTTTTGGGGCTCTTTTTTAAAGAGAAATTGAGCTGACTCGACAATCACCATTAAATGTATATTCTTTCAGTGCATTTTATTAGTTTATCGTGGGGTGTCAGATATTCGTTCTCGTCCCTGAACTCCGAATCATGTCGTGATTCATTCTCGTCGCTGACAAGACGGGAATTTTTCTTGTTCTTCGATTCGGGGAGCCAGCTTGCTTCTCTTTGGATTACCATTTTTACCGCTCGCCATTTCGCTTTTCATTGCTTATGCCGCCAGTGCTGAGCTACTATCGTCTCTATTTGACTATAGATACGTATGTTTTTCATTGTACCATAGGCCAATTTTGGTTAGGTGTACGAAATTACTTCTGTTATGGAGAGAGAGGAGGCGCTCAGACAGATTGAGCAATGGTGTAAAAATAATTCAGTCGAATTAATAACATCTAACCTTAAGCTTATTAAGCAAAAAATGGAAGATGAATATCTCGTTTTGAGGGATACTCCCAATCAATCCAAAATTCAACTAAAACATCTTAATGATCTTAGACAACATTCAAGCACTCAGTGAGTATGCTAAAGAACACCAAATTGATGTACAAACTCCTAAAGGAAATAATTCCATCATGGAAGATAAACCAAATCCCTGAACTCCTAATTTTAAAACTAAGAACAAGAAAACTATTGTAAAATCTAAGAAAAAGAAATAATCTCCGATGTTTCACAATATAGGTGCTAGCCCCAGGGAACCTGGGCCGAAGGCCCTACCCCTAATCGAAAGTTTGTGCTTTTCTTAATTATGAGAAATTAACTATTCTGAAAATTTTGAACGATTAGTTAGCTACATCTGAATTACTATTCAGGGTACTGAATTTGGATAGTGGTCGAAATGTAGGAGTTTTGGTGTGAATGTGAAACAAGCCAACATAGACTAGAATGAAAATTACCTATGAACATCTGGCTGGGAATTCGAGCTGGTGTGGGCTATCATGACACATGTAAGTTAGAGCAGCAATCAAATAGTGACACAAATCCAGAACTAAAAGTTAGTAATTAAAGAACAGAAAGACAGTAAGGAGTGTGACGAGCCGAGATATTTGGTAATACTGGTAAATTATTTCCAATAATATGTTCTATACATTTTAGAAAGTACATACACATGTAATATATATTTAGACATACATTTACAATTTATACAATGTAAATAGTTGCTTTTATCGACATTTCATAAGAATTATTGAATTATGTTGGTTTAGATATTTGGACCTAAGTATATTGCTACTTATACATTTTGAGTCCCAAATAGTTCCTCAAACAAACTGAACAGTATAAATGATTTATCTATTGGGTTTTCTGTGGTTTGTATATCAGGCATCTTGGCCGCTATTTTTTTAATTATGTTACTGAGCGAAAGGCCTCGGAAGATGTTATTAAGTTCCCTCATAAATTTAAAGATTTCTGCGAATGAGCCGAAGTTTACATTATTATTCTCATTAGGATGTTTTGGATTTCCTGCATTGTTTTTATTTATGGATTCTCTTTGGTTTTGTTTATTACCTTGTGCTACTTGTGCGTAAGTTAAACCTCGTTTTGTTCCTGCATAAGAAACATTTTTTTGCTAGTTTGAGATTTAATTATTTTCAGAATTTAGCTGTTTAATTGCTTTTGGGAATTTAGGGCAACCTCTAAAATTGGCAGTATGTCCTGTTTGAAGGCAATTGCAACACTTTACTGAGTCAATTCTTTTTGCAGTGCAATCTGAAGTTCTGTGTTCCTCTGCGCACTTAACGCAGCGTGGTTTCAATTTGCATTGCTCTGAATTATGATGGAAGTGTTGGCAGTTATAACACTTCACAACACTTCCATTTAATTTATATTCCACAACTTCAACATGAAATAGCATGAAGTATTTTAACTCATAAATTTTTCCTATGTCAGGGGTATGCTCTAATTGGATTTGGAAAAGGGGCATTGGAGCTTTTGTTCTTAATTTATGCATTTGTGCCACTTTCCTGATTTTATATCCTAGGTTTATTAATTCGTCCTTAATCTCTTCAGGCGAACAGTCTATCGGGAGTCTCCTCATCACAACCTTAATAGGTTTTTGATGTTTTGCCATAATTAGGTAGTGATCTACCTGATGCATTTCTAAATATCGAGAAATTCCTCGATGGTCATCTTCCGTATGCGGAAGGATTTTCAAAAATTCTCCTGAAACTTTGCCTGCAAATTGCAATTTTGTTTCAACTTGCATTTTCCTGAGAAAGTCCGAATATTTTATTAGCGGCTTGGCCATAATCGACTTAATTTGGGGGGGGGGTTGTCTCGACCTCGGGAGGCAGAAAATCATTATTATCACACATATCATTACATTGTAAACTTTCATATTTATTGTTTACTGGAACTTCCAAATTTGCTTTAACCTGTTTAGGGGGGCGAGCCGTTTTTTTGGCTGAAACAAAATCGTCTGAATCCTGCGTTTGATTGATATTACGTTTATTTGATGTTTTGGAAGGCCGTTTGGGCTTACTAAGAGAATGCGTTAACTCATTTGCGCTTGTTTCATGCTTTGTATTAGTAGGGTTGGGTTCTTCACTAATTATCATAACATCATTATTTCCATCAGCATTAATTTCGGAACCATTATCAAAAGAATGTTTACTAAGTTTAATTTTGAGTTCAACATAACTTAAGTTAGCAAGTTCTGGATAAGAGTTACAAAAAGATTTCCGCTTACCTTCGAACAGCTGAAGAAGCCCGTCAGCGATGTGTCTCTTTCTTTGGATGGATAAGTAAGTCGGAGTTTGTTTCGCATCAGGAACTGCATCCAGTGATTCCAACATCGAATCCGTTGATTTCTGTATTACTTTGATACTATCGACACATCCGAGCACATACATGTAATCCGTGAGATTTAATTTATCCTTCATCAGAATATCATTCCAGTTGGGATCCAAATAATCGTACGCAAACGACACGATTTCCTCCGGCAGCCCAGTCACGAGGTGCCGGGCAACCTTCTTAGCAATTTCCGGAGTAAGTGGTCTAAATTCCTTATCAGCCATAGTAATAAATCAATAACTGTACGTTAAACAAGTTAACAGCATTTCACAATAATCCGAACACCATTATCAGTCGAGCAATAATCCAATACATCCGCATAAACAGTATATAATATACTGCACGTGGCTGGAAAAACGAAATGGTGCACCACACTTAACGGATCGATGAGAAAACACGTCTTATCAGCACACAAGCTTGAAAAAGAAATAATCTCCGAGTACAAAACTCAAGAAAAAGAAAATTACCACTGATAAAGATGGTTTCGTTACTCGGCATATTACCCATAAACGCACACTATCTATCTCTGAATCAGAAGAACCCCCACAGGGAAATAAATTTCAGAAATTAAACCCTAAAGATAATATGGAATCTAATTTAGAATCTAATAATAAGGAAGAGGGTGAATTTAAAACCCCTACTAAAACTGTTGGTTGTTGGCCATGTTCCTCCTATCGTCCTAGGCGACTTTGCAGGCGACTGGAACAAACTCAAAGATGATATTGAGGAAAAACTCAATATTAAAAAATTCCGAGGAAATCTTTCCGGAAATACCCGAACTATCAGAGTATATGACTATGATTACTATAGAAAACTCAGTCACTTTCTTGACGAAATAAAACTCCCTTATCACACTTACAAGCTTAATAGTGAAAAACCAATAAAAACAATTCCTAATTAAAAAATCAGACAAATTACTCATATTGTCGAAGGAAAGATAATTCATCTATCAGTCTACTACTCGAAATAAAGAAGGAAAAGACATTTATGACATTAAAAAATTAAGAGGCCTGGATGTCTTCATTCAACCATATAAATCTCGCCTCGGTCCCGTGCAATGTCACAAGTGCCAGCGGTAGCGACATACACGGGATCGTTGTCATTATAAAGCTCCTTGTCTTAAATGTGCTAAGCCAGATGAGTCTTAAACCTGCTCTCAAACTAAAGCAGACACTGATAAACCACCAGTTTGTGTATTCTACGAAGGATGCCCGAAACATCCTTATAATATAAAGAAACAAATAGATGAAATAAAGGAGAAGAGAGAAGCCACTCAAAAACTGTTTAAACTTGATAATAAAGATTTCTCGAAGCTTCTTCCGCAGGAAATCCCTAAAAGAACTCAGGAAGTGAAACAACCAATCACTAACGAGAAAAGCACTGAAGGATCCAAATCTATGCAATTAGGATTCTTTGAGTGGATAAAAATTCAACTATTACAATTTAAGGAATTCTTTCACAGATTTAAAGCTGCAAAAAGTATTATTGATAAATTTGAGGTCGGAATGGCCGGAAATGATTATTTAACTAGCTTAGATTATGAATTTTAAACAAATTCATACTATTCCAAATCTTATCTCACCTACCAATAGCTATCTCAAAATAAGCTATTTCAATGCGAATGGAATATGAAACCAACACCTTAAACTTATCAGCTACCTTAAAAAACATAACATCGATGTTATGCTCGTTAACGAAACGCACCTCAGAGCATCTGACAGATTTAAAATCCACGGATATCAAATTATCCGAGAAGATAGACAATATAATAGAGGCAGAGGAAATGCATGAGTAATTAAAAATCACATAAAAGCCACTAAATTCAACATAGAAAATGCTGCAGCGCTGATCTACAATGGATTCAGCTAGCCTTATTTGTTCATCTCGGTATATAATGCTCCTTTGAGAGTTCTTACTAAAGATTTAGATTGAGTTGTCATCGGATCACCTAACCTATCAACTTTGAATTTTATGGCTTTTACCCCCTCCCACTGCCAAAAGCATGTACAAAAATTAACTGGACCCAATTTGCGTAACAACTAAATATTGTACCAAGCAAAGACATCTTTGAACACATCAGTGAAATCGAACATGAAATTTCTAAACTAAACTTTCGGATTCAAAATGCAATTAAAAATTTCACTTATATATGAAAGCAGATCAATCCTTATGGACTCCCAGATGAAATCAAAGAAATGATACAGGACAGAAACAGATGTAGAAAACGCTGGCAAGTCACAGCATAGATATGATCCTAGATCCTAGTGTCAGATGTTGATCTGGGATTTAAGATCATATCTATGCGTCTGGCTTCAACTACAAAGAGTTCTTACCAGTAAGTTAATCTTAAAACCATAGGCCAGTAAATAAAATTTTTGATAAAAGGTGTATTAAAATACACCATACCTTAGAGCGAGTTCAGAAACATGAGCGTACTCAGTAGATAGCAATTATTAGTACAGATGTTGTATTGAGCATACGTGTATGTTTAAGAACAGTGTCTGCTTGTAGCGGTTACTAATAAGTGAAAGGAAGTAGGAAGCTTTATTGCTCATTGTTCCTTTGTCGAAGACGTGTTTTCACCTGTCTAGTTTTATAAAATATGGCAAAGCTCCCTATGACTGTCTATGTGTAAAAACGAATTTGTGTTTATGGAGGTCTGTCTGGAGAAAACCTGGAAACTGCCATACAGACAAACATTTTGACGAAACCCTGAATCTGATTGAGTTGTCCGTCGCGCAGCCGGTACAGTAGTTAGTGACACTGACTGTCATATCGACGGGCCTAAATTTAAATTCCGGAAACGGCATGAATATTTGTAAGCTTATAGAGTCTATGCGGCAAGAAGGCAGTTAAAAGAAGTAGATGGTTGAGGAAGATGGATGGAAGATCCTCGGACTCTCTCTCTCGAGAAATTCTCTTTCAAATTGGGGACTGAGCTATATAGCTAGTTCGTTGAAACTCTATCTGTATGGCCAATGGTGAAATTCTGATATCCCGCCCACTTCTATATGTACATGTACCTATCGACTTGCTGTATCTAGTCACCGAGAAGTGATCCTTTCATCGATTCTAAAACGTTTACTATACTGCAAGGTTTGTTCTACTTGACCGAGGTCGACCAGTGTGGTGACGTCAATGACTTTCTCCAAAGGCAGGTTTACTCCGTTTCAACGAAGAAAGTGACGTGATTGAGCAAGGATGAGATTCGTCACTGTCTTGAGCGTGGGAAAGAGAAACATTTGACCTTAAAAGAGCATCTTGTGTTACGCTGCGTATGCAGTTCTTTGGTTTACACTCAAACTACTTACTTTTCTCTTTCTTTCTCTACTTCTTTTCCCCTTTCTCTGCCGGTCTTTCTCCGCCTCATCCACGTTACGATAGAATCGAAATATTCAGTAAGCTGCATTGTCTGTGTATGACTACTTTTATATGCTTTTCTTTAATTTCTTCGTTAGATTAAAAAACTTTTCTACATTTCACAATTGTTGAATGGTGCCATTAAGATATTGAAAACCATATTTTACTATGGTTTAGTTTTACAGGCTTTTAACCATATTTTACCATAGTTTACTGTGGTTTATAGTTTAGTTCTATAGGCTTCGCGTGTTTGGAACGGATTTAAACGTCTTTGCGGCCGCTTTGAGAAATACAGGCTTACTGTACAGAAACGTTCTGTATTCAGAAGTATTATATCTACAAATATGAGTGGCATTTGAAAATAATCTCAAACTCATCAAGTTTTCTTACCCCGAATGTAAATTGCGTAGGATATTTTGCAGCTGTGGTTGTTTTCGAAATTCACTGTTGGTTCTAAGTAATTGTCTTCCAACAGGACAGGCCCCTTATTGGAACGTTCAAATTCGTCGATACCTGACCGATGAACTTCCTCATCTCTGGATTGGACGTTATGGTGAGGATGACCTCGCTTTGTTCCCTTGCCCCCTCAAGTGACTTGATTTAACGTTTTGTGACTTCTTCCTTTGCGGGCACATTAAGGATCCTATTTAAAGTATCCTGATCCTCTTGAAGTATCAATGCTGCAATGATATACATTGATAGAACGATGCTACAAAATGGGCGGAACGAGTTCAACTGCCGGCTGGGCGAGTGTCGTGTGACCCAGGGGAAACACATAGAATATTTGTAGAGTGTACAGAAAAGTTGGTGAGTTTGCGATTAGTTTCTTATATCACTCTATAACTGTTATTCTATATAGAACTACTTGAGTGTGAACGAACTATTTTATCCAACGCCATCGTTTAGTGCCGACTAGAACAACTTACAGTCATACGACCTCCAGCTGCGAGGATGTTAGGTTATCCATTATTATGTCTTCGTAATTATAACTTTAATTTTAAATGTTAATTCTAGATGCTACGTGTTAACGAAACTAAACACTTGTCTTTTAACTATAGAGAAGAGCACAGTCAAGAAATTTAACTGCGTTACATTGCGTTACGCTACTATCGCATTTACCAACTGAGTAGAGGGTACTGTAACGTATTTATCTGTTTTTATCGAACTAACAGATGAGCTTCGCAGTAGAACATACATTTTATTCTCAATTCACGAAGATAGATAATTTAAAGATAATTTAAATATAATTTCTAAATGTTACAGTTTTACACTCCAGCTTATTATTACAGTTTCTTCCTCTATCAATTTTTCGTACATCAACTACTCGTAAAACTTTCAGAATAATAATTTTTAACATTTCTTTCGTTGCTAAGCAAGGGTTACATGAAACAAATATGGCGTTGCCACTCAAATATCAAATAAAATAAGTATAATTATTTGTTAGATAATAAAATATTACGGTACATTCAATATCTCTGAAACATTCATTCTTTTCTCTTTAGAATATATCACATTCACACATTTTATCGACGTGAAGTCGCGTTACGTTACCTGCATACATCAAACAAACTAACAGTTCATTCAGCTTTTCGCATGCTCCGAAAACTTATTCTTTTCACCATATATTATGCCTCAGTGAGAAATTAGAAAATTGTAATGTTGCATTACTCTACCACCGCATTAATCAACGGAGCATACAGCTTTTTCAGCTTTTAAAGTCTTTGAAAGTTTATTCATTTCCCTGTAGAGTATTTTAATATCAGGTATTTTAATCGCAAGAGGGTGTGTTACGCTACCTTTGAAATTATCAACTTAGCAAACGATTCTGTCCGCATTTTTCAAACGTTTATTCTTTTCTTACTAAAGAAACACTTGTTACCGTGTCATATTCCTTACGCTATTATCCCATCGTTCCGTTATTACCAGACGATTCTTTCAAAAATCAAATCGGACATCTATAGCCGGGATATCACAAAAGTTTTAACTTATCCGGCTCACTGACAAAAATTGCAATAAATGCGCCTAACGTGGTCATCCTGACAAGTGAGAAATAAAGAAATGAGTTCGTGGGAAAAGAAGAAAAACCAAAGAACAAAACCAAATAGTAAGCAATGGAGAGAATCATATCTTAACAATTAGATTCTCATTAAGAAGTGGTGAGACCTGATGATGTCATAATCCACTAATATAAGCGATTCTTTCAAATCGAATTGAATCGGACATCTATAGCCGGGATATCACAAAAGTTGTAACTTATCCGGCTCACTGACAAAAATTCAATAAATGCGCCTAACGTGGTCATCCTGACAAGTGAGAAATAAAGAAATGAGGCCGTGGGAAAAGAAGAAAAACCAAAGAACAAAACCAATTAGTAAGCAATGGAGAGAATCATATCCTGGCAATTAGATTCTCATTAAGAAGTGGTAAGACCTGATGATGTCATAATCCACTAATATAAGAAAATACAATACAAAACAAATGCATAATATAAAGTAACACATACAATAACAAATACAGATCAGAATGTATATACAATATGTACAAGTATTTACGTGTAGTGCAGCCTCAGCTCAGGTGGGAAAGTTGAGATCTCTTGTTAAGTGAGCAGCCAAAGGTCGGAGATTGTAGTCCTCCTCAAGAGCTACATAGTCAAAAACATTTAAATCATTCATGTGATTGCATCTTAGTGCTTTCCGGAAAAAATTTCTATTCATCCTGTGAAGGTAGTGATCTACGTATTCCATACATAGGTCTTTATGTAAAGTTTCGTTTGAAACAAAATAGTGTGCATTAGTAATAATGCGCAAGACTTTGTTTTGCAGGATTTGCAATTTCATGACATCTTTTTTGGTATAGGTCGACCAAACTGGTGACGCATACGTAAAAATAGGTCTTATGATGGCAATATAAATATGCCGTTTATGTTTAAGACTAAGCTTGGATGTAAAACCAATAAGTGGAAAAAGACTGGAAATGGCACCTATGGTCTTGCCTCTGATATGCTTTATATGGTCTTTCCAATTTAGTTTCTCATTTAAAACGACGCCAAGGTAGTTAGCCTGTTTTACAATAGGTATTTCCGTACCGAATAAAAATAATTTTTCTTTGATTGCCTTTCTAGTATGTGTTCTTCTGATGATTAAAAGTTTAGACTTTGAAGCATTTATCGAGATTCTCCATTTAACACACCATTGTTCAATTTCTGGAAGCAGTAACTGCATAACATCCTAAGTAGTGATTTTTGGTAATTTTACTTTTCGGAAAGTCTGCAGTATACAGGATATAAAGTAGCGGGCCAAGTATGGATCCTTGGGGGACTCCGGCTGTAAGCCTCTTTCTTCCTGAGCTTTCTGAACCGACAGAAACGTAAAAACTCCTATTTTTAATGAAGGAAGAGATGAGCATAATGTATTCTTTGCTGAAGTTGTATTTGATAAGCTTGTATAACAGCCCCTCATGACAGACGCGGTCGAACGCTTTCGCCACGTCTAGCATGAGTAAGGCGACTATTTGCTTTGTATGCAGGGCTTCTCCTAAGTATTCGGTCAGGCGTACTAACTGTTTGGTGGTAGATAAGCCAGCTCGAAATCCAAACTGTTCAGGCGGTAGAATATCCAAATATGGTTGAGGTCTATGAAGAATAATACGTTCATAAATTTTGCCAAGACCAGGTAATAAACTGATTGGCCGAAAACCATCAGGCCTAGTAGTATCTTTCCCTGGTTTGGGAAGTAAAATAACTTTTGCACTTTTCCATAAATATGGAAAGTAGGAATTGTCCAAGCAAGCATTAACGATGTTAACATATCTTGAGATAATGTTGTCAGGAAGATACTTTATAGTTAAGTTGGAAATTTCGTCAAATCCAGGTGCTTTATGAATACGAAGACGTTTAATAATATCCTTGACTTCTTGTAAATCAGTGTGATTCGGTTTGTTTCCTGCCGGTTGATCTTTCAACCAATTTTGTAGAAAGTGTCTTGCGTCATAGACAAAATTAATATCACACGGATTTTCATGTGGCAAGAACTGTTGCATAAGATGTTCAACGAGAACGTCAGCCTTGTCTTTGTTCGTTAAAGCAATAGTTTGATTCGAGTAAATAGGCTTATTAACTGATTTTTTCAATCTTAGTTTACGAGCAAAGTTCCAGAAACCATCTCTGGTATTGTCAAATGCTAAGATTTTATCTTCCCAAAGCTCTCTTTTGTGGTTTATAATATCAGATTTTATCTCTCTATTGAGTTTGTTTAACTCATACTTTAAGTGTGGGTCCCAGGTTCGATTCCACCTTTTCCTGAGTCTATTTCGATATTTGATTTTTTCTCTTAGGAATTTCGGAAGTAATCCTGCATGTTGGTGTGCAGGTATGCATCTGGTGGAATTATTATATGCATTTTAATATGCATAGTCAGATTATATGTGACAGTTTCAATATCTCTGGTATTTTGATAGATGTCTTCCTTAAGTTCGCTATCCGAGAGTAAGTAATTAAAAAGCTTCCAGTCTGTTACCTTTTTAATTTTGTCATCAGTTATTTGAGTAGTGCCGAGTGTGATAACAACAGAATAAAGATCTTGAAGTACTTCCAGACACATAAGAATAGCAGTAGTAGTTAAAACTACATCTAAGATGTCTCCACGATTAGGGCGGCTCGGTAAATAAGTATATTCAGTGGGTGCATAGAAATACACCGTGTGGTTTATTATGAAGTGAAGTAGGGCTTCACCATTTCGATTCGTAGCTCTACAGTTTCATTCTCTATTTTTGGCATCTAAATCGCCAGCTAAAATCGTAGGTTTGTCAGTACGTAACAGATCTTCTAAGATTTTTGATTTGATGTAGCTTTTCGGCGAATGATAAATGGAAGTGAAGTAGACCACTCCATAGTCAGGTAAGAGAACAGAAACAGTCATTGCTTCATGCTTATTTTGACGATCTTCTTTAATAAGACAGGATTGTAAGGAACTTTTAACTAAGATGGCAACACATCCACCTCTATGTGTAAGGCGATCACATCTTTAAGTCCTATAATTAGAAATATTCATATTATCCCATGGATTGGCATGTGTTTCAGTCAGCATTGCGATATCAATCGCCTGTGTGGTGAGAAAATATTCAAGTTCAATTAATTTATTTAAAACACTACACGCGTTCCATGTCACTAATTTGATGGGTGCTCTACTTTTAGTTGTTGGACCCATTATTAGATTGAGTGGTGGTATTATTTTCCTGATTTATTTTGCTAATTTCTTTAACCCGTTGTGTAATTTGAAATCCGGCTGTTTTAATTACAGCTACCAATTCAGCTAGGTCCGAAAAGACGTTTTTGCTTCTGAAAGCGTATCCGAATAGATGCCTGCTGATAGGGCTTGTGCATAACTTTTGTTTGCTACAACTCTATTTTGGAAGGTTTTAGCTTGTTCAGTTTTCTTTCACACCCTTTAAAACTGTTTGTATGTTGTTTACCCCAATTGGCACAGCATAGTGGTATATCTTCCTTATTCTTGTTTGGGCAGTCCCTTGATTGATGGCCAAGTCCACAACGGACGCAGCGCGGTTGATAGTTACAACCGGCCTGAGTATGATTAAACCCCTGGCAGCGGAAACACTGCAGGGGTCCTTGTCTTCCTAAATATTCTTTCATTTTTATTTTCATACCGCATAGATATCGTTCTGAGTAAATAGATTTGGATTTTTCAGTTTTCGGTAGCGTTACTAAATACAGAGGCAGTTGTATAACTTCACCCTGTCTACGTTTAGTCATCTGTTTAATATCCTCAATAGCGTAGTCACAATCTGTTAATTCATCTCTGATATCTTCAATGTCAGTATCTTCAGTCAGTCCTCTCAGAACAATTTTAAGTTTTCGATCCTCAGGTAAAGAATAAGAATGATGTTCAACATTAAGTTCTTTAAGTAATTTAACAATTCCTCAGTAACTGTCAGGGAATCAGCATAAATCTTAACTTTATTTCCATACATTTCACCATGATTTCCAAGTTTACGATCCTTCATGAATTTTTGAATATCACTCCATTTATGTTTATTCCTAATAATAGTAATTGGATAATTCTATTTAATTTACTATCTTTATTATCATTATTCACGTTATTTTCCTCATGATTTTGCACGTTAGTCATTTGAATAGAATTTTCCGCATCGGCGAAGGTATCCTGTACACTGGTAGTTTCGCCAGATGTACTAACAATTTTTTCCTCATTTTTTTGTCCTTCTCTAATCGGCGTGATTAAAGTTTGGTTGCTTAATTTAATTTTCTTTGAATAACTTCGAAAGTTCCTATATCTTATGGTTTGGTCACCTTTCTTACGGGGTAAATCCTCATCTGAGCTTAAATCTTTATCTAAAGTAAGTTCTTCCTGCGAATCTGATGGCAGAGTTATGGGGCTTCTGGCCCTATCATTATCCTCCTCAGCTTTTTGAGAGTTTTTTGTGCATATGTTCTCCTGACTGTTTGGAGTAAGTGTAATTTGAGTTTTAAGTTCCGAGTTTACAGCTTCAGTCATTTCAATCATGCTGTGTAAAAAAATTAACAGCTTCTCCTCTGTGTTGGTGAGTGATCCATTATTTTCTCTAACAATTTCTAATTCACTAATCTGTAGTCTAATGGCATCTATGATTCTCTCCATCGCGCAAAAAAATCTGGAAAAAAGAAATCCAGCTCTTCGCAAAGCAAACCGGCGCCCTAGAACCAGACCCACTCAATGGTGTTATGGCAGACAGATGAGCCGGCAGAAAACTCGCAAGGCCCCTGACAAGCACCTGACAGCGCGAGCTAGGGGGTAGCTATGCGAGTTACAACGACCCAAGCAATGAAAATTACGCGCACATTGCGATTCGAAAGAAAGCAATTAAATATAATGCATAAACCAGCAATCAAACGCTATGGCATAGACAACGTGGTGTTAATCTCAATATCAAAATTTTATACAATTCCGAGATGTTAAATTAAATAGTAAAAGGAAAAGTGTAATACAGAAAGACTGCGACAAGGCAATCACAATACTTACGGTGAAAGTTGCCTTAAAAAATGCAACACGACGAAAAAAACATTAAAAAATGCTGTTGTATAATAAGCAATTCGTACAGGACGTAAAATCGAAGAAGTCACGACGATGAAATCGGATCTAGTGGTCTAACAGAAGCGATGCTTCTCCCTCGCAGAAAGAAAGTTTCTCAAATAATTTTACCTCAAAATGGTCCATGTAAATGTCAGCAAGTACAGGACTGAGGGGATTCCCCATAACTAATCCCTCAATTTGGGGATAGTATTCATTTTGGAAAACAAAGTGCCTTTGACTCAAAGAGACTTTAGTAAAAGAAATTAACTCTTCAGTTTCAACATGTGTGAACGGAATTCTGGAAGCCCTTAAGTTGCCCTTGATGATTGCAGCCCGCTTTGCTGCATTCGTCAATGGAATCGACAAATTTTTCAGCATTTCTTACCTTTGACACCAACAGAGATATTTTTAATGGGTTGATGCTGCGTTACGTTACCCCCTCATCAACCAACAGAACAAAGAAATTTTCAGCATCTTTCAAAATTTTATTCTTTACTCCACAGACAACACTGTGAGAAACTTTAAACATGTCATGCTACATTAAGCTACCAATGCATTAATAAACCGAACAGATGATTCTTTTAGCTTTCTGCATGTTTAAAAGGTTTTCCTTTAGCTTCAGAAATCATCACAATAAGTGATTATAATAGTTTGGAGTTGCAGAACGCTATCAGAACGTTAATCAATCACGCAGACCAATATTTCACCTACAGCATTTGTCAAAACTTAGTCTTTTCTCATTAGAGATCTTCCAAGTCAAAGATTATAAAAGTGCTATGCTGCGTTACGATACCACCGCATTAATCAAAGGAAAAGATATTTCTTTTAGCTATGTGTATATTTCGAAACATTTATTCTTTTCTCTTTCAATGGAAAAAGAAGTTTTTTGTCACATCATTATCACCACATTAATCAATCGAGCAGACGATTTTTAAATTTTCTGGGTCTTTTAGAATTTTATTCTTTCCTGTATAGAGAACAACGCAATGAAGAACAACAATGCCGAAGCTTTTAATAACATCGTGCCGAATTTCTCTATCCCCGCATTAACCGAAACAGAAGTCGAATATTTTAGCTTTTCTCAAAATTTTATTCTTTTCTGTCTAGAGAACAACACATTAAGAGATTATAAGCGCTTCAGATTGCAAAACACATTAATCAAGCAAGCAGACGATTTTTTGAGCTTTCGCTAAGTTTTAAAAGTTTATTCTTTCCTCTTTAGTAAAAAATCCATTAAGATATTATTACCACTTTACGCTTCCTTCCTCTAACCCCGCATTAATCAAGCGAGCGGACGATATTACTTTTTTTCTCTACAGAGAACAGCGCAATCAAATATTTTAATCCTGATGAGGAAGGAGAATTAATTGCGTGGGCCGCTGTTTCGTAACGAATCTCGTGTTTGCTCTCTAACTTCATCGTATTGCGAATTTTGATTGGTTCGACTTTCCCTGCCACTAAAAATCCCCTCACATGTCAAGAACTGCTGCAGTAATGCGCAGCGAGGAGAGGGGACCGGATATTGGATTTCATGTTTACAAAACTGGCTTCAGGCTTACGGCTTTGAGGAGCTTGTCTTGATAGACAATGCCAAAGGCTCATTGTTTTTAAGAAGCCTAAAAGACGAAAATCTTGAAAAATAGTCCTTACATATAGCTAAAAACAAAAGTTCTTGATAAATACAATTACAGTAAAATCCTTGACTAAATAATTTTTCGTTTGATTGTTGTTGTTGTTGTTGTTGTCTTTTCCATTATCACATGGAACAATCGTTGCCAGATCCTACTCCAAAGAGAGGTCGGACTTCTATTTTCCTACCCCCCAATTATGAGGTGGGCACCCCGATTCCGGGAGAGGGATCCGGAATCTTCCACCTATTCACACGAGAGGACTTTCGGCTCGGCGTATATTTAGAGTGCCGCCATGCCGCACCGACAGTATGCATTTACAGACATCCATATCTTCTCCGGGATTCGAACCGGTGCCCTTAGGTACCGTAGCAGGCTTCCCTAACCACTATACCGTCTGGGCGACTTTGGTTTAATTATGGCAAAACACTCAAGGACTATCTCCCTAAGGAGGGATGTCTTCGTGAAGGACATTTTAAGGGAAACTTGGTCACATACGCGTTACACATGGGGAAAACCACCAAAACACCCGTGAGGCTAGCCTATTTGCCGAGATTCGAACTCTAGACCGAAAACTACCTGTGTTCAGTGACTCTATTACTAAGCTGCTGGTGGGTCCCTTGAGTAAATATGAAAATAGTTGACAAAATAAAAATTGAGCAAAGCACAAATAGAATCCAAATAAATGAAATCTTTATTAAATGTATAAAATAAATAAACGTTAACAATTGCATAAATAATAGTATTAATAATAAACTGTGTGGTTTGAACTGTCTTCGGAGTCACAGAGCAATGGTTTAAACACTATGCCATTGCGACAAAGCGAGAAAACTGACTAAGTTTCGAACTTGATGCACCACGAAGAGTTGTAAAATACAGTACAGAGTCGTTTATAGTCCAACAAAACCTAATGGTCAAATTAGAGTAAGTTCGAAATTTCCGCATGGTTTGGCATTAACATGGCACGAAACCGTTTTGTAGATTGAGAGATTAATTCTTGTTCAAATGTAATAATTTAGAGATCATTGTAATCATACTATTTCTAACAAACCAGAGAGCATTTGACTAAGAGCTGCTTTTCTTCCGTTTTTTGACTGCGGTTCCAGTACACGCAGGTGCAGCATCTGAATGCCGGGTTATAGACTAATGAAAATCAGTCGTTTATTTTCATAACTGAGAGGATATGTTCTTTGAGGATGGGGGAAGGAAAGATAAAACCTCATCCATCTGGCTGGAGATCCAAGTCCAAGCCAGCACGTATTACAAAGCCCGCACGAAACATAAATGCTGAAATTGCCAACCTGTCATTACAGACTAAGAGAGGTTCTATTTTATACCTGGCATTTAGCCTTGATGGATAACAAAATGAAGAAATTTGCTTAGATATTACGTTTTTGCGAAGTCTTCAGATAGTTTATTTTTGGTTAGTCAATCTGGTCCTTACCGCCCACTAGTGGGAAATTTAAGCTTTAGTAGCGAGCGGTCGAGATTTTTGTCCATACGATGGCGAAAGTCCATTTTCTCGCTTGCAGCTGTCTCCTGTTTCCTCGTAAAGACTTTGCCACTTTTCTTAGGTGTTGTTCAGCGACTATAGCTCGCATCACAAAGCGTGAGGCTAGAAAAAATTTTCCCTCCATTGAACGGTTCTTATCCAAAACAGTTTCGCTGGTACCGATGCCCCGGCTAGCTACGCGGAACATAAATTTTCTATCTCTTATATAAGCTTATATATAGAAGAAAGTAAGTGTTTAAGATCTATTACAGATAATAGATCTTAAACACTTACTTGGATTTCTTCAAATAAATTCCAGAATGTGTTAAGCACGGTTTAATTTTCAGTGATAAAAGAAAGCGTTATCTCTGTTGTTGCGAAGGTTAGTTTCTGTACATTGTCGACAAATTCACTATTCTCCTGAGTTTCAAATGTAAAGAAATATGGCTGCTTTCGTAACCTTAGCTGCTCTTAAACAACTTTTAAATTGTTGATAATTCTACAACTGTTGCATGCAGATTTACTAAAGGCATAAAAACTTAACCGAAAGATAAGAACAGCATAAGTCAATCATTTTTAAAGCAAAAACTGCGCAATTTACCAACATTTAAGAATAAAAAATCTGAGCTGACTGAGCCCAGTAACAGATTGAGTATATATAAAAACGCTCATTGCTATAAAAATTTGTGCAGCAAGAAAGAGCTGTTAGAATGAAATGAAATTTTACATATGTAAGTAATACTTTGATATAAGTAAGTGATTAGAAAATCAAAGAAAAAAGGATAATTTATTCCAGAAAAAGTACATTTGAACGGAAGTTTTAGTACTCTGTTGGAGCACCACTAGCGCGAATGCACGAAGCAATATGAGCGAGCACTGAGGCATACAAGTTTTATATGGTGTCCTGAGACCTGTCGTTCCACAGTTGCTGTAACCGCGCCTCTAGTTCGGTCAATCTCATAGGCTGTCCAACTTGCCGTCCCAAATCACCCAGATATGCTCGACTGGTTACAAATCTGGGGATCGAGCAGGCCAGCTAAGGATGTTAATGGGGCGGAGGCATTCTTGTGAGATCCGTGCTGTGTGTCGCCGAGCATTGTGTTGTTGGAAACAGGCTCCTGGGAGCCCTTCCATGAGTGGCAACACATGTGGCTGAAGGATGTCATGGACGTACCGCTGGCCTGTCATTGTGCCATGGATCAATATTAGGAGTGACGGTGAATCGTAAGCAATGGCATCCCATACCATCACACCAACTGTAGGAACGGTGTGTAGCTGTAAAGTGAAGGCAGGATTGAGTCTTCATTACAGGGCCTCCATACACGAACACGATAGTCTAGAATCTAGATTCGTCGCTGAAGACGACCTGGTTCCATTACATTCAAGTCCAATCCACTTCCATTACATTCAAGTACATTCAAGTCCAATCCACATGCGCGACACCACTCCAAACGGAGGCGTCGGTGGGTGGGTGTCATTGGCAGCATACGTAATGACCACCGCGATACCAGATGTCCTTCAATCAGATACCTTGCGATGGTTCGGAAAGACACAGGGGCCCGTAATGAAGCTGCTGCGTGTGTCTGGATAGCGGCCAATCAGGAAGTTGGCTCTAAGTGTGCGTGTCGTATGATGTGACGGTCTTCTCGACGACTGGCCTGTCGAGGGCATCCTGAGCCTGGTCGTCGTGTAAAAGACGTTTTTTCTGTCCATTGGTTCCAACACCTCCTTACAGTAAGATCAAAACGGCCTATCTGACTAGCTACTCACCGAGCTGACCACCCAGCTTCCATCATCCCGATGAATCTATCCCTCTCGAACTCTGACAACTGCTGATATTGACTTAGATGGCGGCGTAATCGCATTTTTGCTCCTTAGTAAAAGATTAAGTACGCTCAAACAAGCTCTGCTTACCTGTTTTACACTGCAAGAAGAACGAAGTTCAACGCCCTCTAGTGGTATTACACAATGCGCAGTCACGCTGCACTTCTAACCATTTGCATATCTACCCGACACGTACCTTCATGCCAAGTTTAGTTGCGATCGCACAAATATTTCTTGGTGAGCAAATTTTTATGGCAATGAGTGTATATATAGTTATATACTTTTGGTGCGGCCGATTGCAATCAAAAAGGGAGGTGCACATCTACATGCTATAGGAGTCCTACCTATAAAACTTCAACGTTCTGTGGCTTTCGTTTTTGAGTTACGAGAGATACATACATACATACGTACGTACGTATGAACAGACGCCACGAAAAAAGTCTCTTCAGAATTCATTTTAAATCAGTTTTATAATTTTTTTGGGGGAAAATAGTCCTTTATTCTGTCCTACAGATGTCGCGCAAACACATCGTTAAATTGCATTCGATAGCTGTCAAAATGGATATTTTCTTTGAAATATGATACCCGAAATTTTTCGCGATTACAATACTTCTATTTTACTTCATACAAAGAAGTAAAAATGGTTTATTTATGATTTTAAGATTCTTTGGATCTAAAAATGTTGAATAACGTGTTTTATCCGAAAAAAAGTTTAAACATTTTATCCGATTGTGAAATCTCGTCCAACCCTGAAAGTCAGCGGCGATGCCATCAACCTTGTCCAAATCATGACGGCAGAAGTTGACATACACATATCTTTCTTTATTTGTAGTTAGATAGTTACTATATTGATAAGGTTTTTAAGTAGATACAAGTTATGGGCATAACATACAATACTGAATAATTTTAGAATACAGAATAATTGAATAAAATAAATGATCAATAGTCGAATAAAGTACGTGATAGCAATAATAGTAAAAAATATAAAAGAAAGAAAATAGTAATAAATTAAGTTAATGATGAGTAAAGAGAATCGGAAAGCTTTCAGATTTTTATATTACGCCCAAAGGGGCGCTTTCTTTTCATTTACACACACAGACACGTTTTGAGAGTATTTGCGCTAATATTCTTTTGGACTTATTTAAAACCCTAGACTTATTTAAAGCAGGATATCTTTAGAATTTCTGATACACAGCCTCGTGCGCTGGAGATAAAAAATAAATTTTACCTTTTCAGACTGACTACAAATATCGTGAATTTAGCGTGTATTATGTTAGCTCCCAACGTTTTTCTGTTCGCGAAAACTGACTGGCCTTTTGCTTTCGGAGATTGCATCTATAAAGAATTTATATTTAATGAACATGAAACAATTTATTAACAATCACAAAATTTTTAATATAAAGGCTTTTAAATTAAGAATACATTTATTTAAAACCTCTGTACCTAATATTAATATACAATTTTTAAGTTAGTGGCACTAGAAGAAATACTGATTTCCTTTCCTATGAAAAAAAAAGCCTTGCGTTTTTTATATTAAATTCGATATACTACAGTGCGGTAATAAGTGTAATCGGCAACAAAAATTGAACCCACGCCATTAACGGTAATAATCTTTTCGGTATTGTTATCAAAATGTAAACAAACGGCATGGAGGTGTACTTTTAAGCTCAAGCAAAGTCAAGGCGCTTCTACGTGTAGAGGAAATGATGTCATCGGAAGCCGTATCCAACTCCGAGGATGTATTTTTTATTATGTTCCTGGCGCGGTACAGAATGCTTGATTGCTGCCCGGGTACAACTGAAGATTTCGCACTCCCTCGTGTTTGCCAAGAGCGGAAAACATTTCATTTTATCCCTTTGACGGTTTGACCCGGAATATCTCGCACTTTTACGCGGGCTCCTGAACGGTTTGACCCGGATTATTGTCATTCTAAATATCGCCTTGGAAACGGGCCGTCCCGTGCTTTTGTTAGAATTAAAAGATACGTGAAGAACGCCTAGCTCGGATTTTTGTCTCACTTTCACCCCCAAATGCCTAAGGGGACAAGCATCGCTTCAACCCTGACGACAATAGGTAATGACCCTCAATAGCGCGGGGAGAACTCTTCCCGCGCTATTGACACGATAACGGCCTTACACTGATTCTAAAGAAACAAGAAATTTGTTACTAGTTTAGAAAGTTAACAGAAGAGGAATTAAGAATTTATTTTAGAAGGTGTTTAAGAAATTTAACAAATAATAAAGAATTTTTTATAGAATAAGCTTTTATTTTTAACTCATAAAATTATTACTAAATTAAAAAAAGAAAAGTAATTTAGATACCATTCTGCTATCGGAAGGGATTCAAGAATGTATGTATGCATGTTGTGTGTATGTGTCTGTGTGCATATATGTCTAAAGAGATACATACGTTCGTACATATATCGACATGCATACATGAACACTTTCATACATATATACATGCATACATACATACATTTTTTAATCCGATCCCGAGAACAGATGAATACCGTAATTTGTTATATATATTAATAAGAATAAGAGAGTAAATAATATTCTTTAAAAAATTCTGACAAATTAAAAAAAATTCTGAACAAATTTACATCATGAATAATAAAAAAAAATGGCGCCCTTGATATATTTTTGACATTGCGATTCGACTATTTGATTTCGTTACTTAAGTGCCTACGCTTTTATCATTTGTGATATAAATTGCACATGATTATTGTAAGGAAGCTTAATTAATCTCTTGTTCCCATTAAAATATACCATAAATTTTTTTTTTTTTTTTGCTTTTGGCTTATTAAGAAATTTATCAGTTTTGAATAAAATCTTATTTTATAAAACTTTTTAAAACTTTTTATCTTTTTAGTCTGAATAACATATTTTCAATTAAATTTTTCAATTAAAAAATCATTTTTCAACAATGAATAAACATTTTTTTTTACTTCAAATAAATGTCTCAAATAATTCTCGTATGAATCGAAAACATTTTCTGACTTTCAATAATTCGGCCAGAAATCAGAAGTTATGTTAAAAACTTTATACAAATTTTATTTAAGAGAATATTTTATGTTGGTGCAAACATTAAAGTTTTGATAAATTTGTAGTCTGTTTTGCAAATGATAATATGTGCAAAAATTCGTATCAACATTAAATTTAAAAAAATGCAAATGGAATTTTATAAAATTCGTTTTAACATATTGTATAATCATCCGCAATCAATATGTTTACAAACTTTGAACTCGATAGCTTATCAGGAAAGTAGTTTAAAATTCTTTGACGATCTTCTGTCCATAGCGACAAATGCCATGAGTGAAGTAAGTATGTATTACTTCTGTGCATACATATTATTCTGTTTGAAAGAGGTCATCAGAAGAATTTTCGCATATTTTGAATTACTTATCTTATACACGCTTATGAGATTTGCTGTCATTTTGTAAAAATTATCTTATTTAAAACATTTTCTGCCTATCCCACACTTAATGTTCTCATCAGCATTCTGATGAATGGAAGGTTAGGAAAAACCAAACATTGAGTACGTACTCACAAATTTAACTTAATAAATGCTATAAAAATTCAACTCTTCATATTTGAGTAGAATTTTTTATTGCCTGATGGCAAGGAATTTTTGTTAGATTGCTTTCGTAATCGGTAAAGGTTTATACCAATTTTAGGCTTTCAGTTGTTATTGGCCTACCATCAACCTCTCGAGAGGTTTCCCGCACATTTGGAGTGCCTTCATTCCGCACTGACACATCCATGACTTCTCCGTACACATTCATGACTTCTCCGGGATTCAAGCCCGAGCTCTTCGGCACGGCAGTCAGCGACGCTAACCACTGTACCACTTGGGCGGCAACTTACAGTTGTTCATGTGTTCATTTAAAGGTTTTGCTGCTTAAAATGTTAATTGCTTTAAAATATTCGCTGTCTCATGCAATTTGATAGTTGCATGTTTTTTACCTTAATATTTCCTTAAAAAGACAGAATTATAACTGTCAACTACAGACGGATTTAATGTATTCGGATTACGGCGAAGCACGCGTTTGTTTATCTGCCTAAAAGGAACGAAACTTTCTAAGATGATCTGGCTTGTATTCACGTTCCACTTGTAAAAATGCCAAGAAAACTTCCATGCAACCAGTTCGTTCACCAGGATTTGAACCCGCGTCGAGCTAGCTGTGTTCAGTGATTTCAGATATTATACTAATGGGGATCCGGAGTCTTATTTAAAATCTTGTTCCGAAACCTTATATGCTGATTTAGTGTGAAAGATGTCGCAGTATGAGGGTTAGAGTTATTTGAATACAGCAAAGCACACGAGAGCTAAAGGCCTTCGTGAAGCCCCTTCTGTGGGAAACTGGGTCATGTTACACATAGAGAAAATCGCAAAAATCAAACAGGTAGGAATTGTTCGTTTGTTTGGGTTCGAACCTGGGTCAAACTGCCAGTATTCAACGGCCTTAACCATTTAATCACCGTGAGGCCGTAAGGGAAAAATAAATATTACCGCAACGTTCTGTATACTACTTTCTATCCTGGCTTATGGTCATACACAGGCATTCACGCACCTGCAACGCTACAACTAACTGCAAATCACCGGAACTAAGCTTAACATCCTTCAAGCTAATCGTCGGCATGCAGCGGCACTTGGAACTTGATATCTAACTAATAAGTAAAAAATATTTTATTTCTGAAATAATCTTGAACGCAAAATTAAGGTTTTTTATGTTAATGATTTATACAGCTATGCATCAGTCTTATCACTTCATTTCTTTCAAACAACACTTTGTATTGAAACAAACAAACGAACTTGAAATAAA
>KK115020.1:269375-296457 GCA_000611955.2 Stegodyphus mimosarum | reverse complement strand
TATCGTCATATCGGTTGTAAAAAAAACACCCAGCGAACATCCAGAAGCATATAGAGGAACTGAAAAAACTTAAAGAAACGGAGAAAAAGAAGAAAAAAGACGAGAACTGCAAGTTCACGCTTAACAATGAAGACTTTCCGCCATTACCAGGCGAGAAAGAAAAGAAGATCCCTAAATCCGCCCCTACCTGGGCAGAACAAACCGGAAAAAGCGAGAAGGAAACGCCCTCCTTTTTCGATTGGCTAAAAACGCAATTTGCACAAGCATAAGTATTCTTCGCCCAGTTCAAAGCTGCTAAAACCATTTTTGACAGAATAGAGGTTGGCATGGCCGCCTTCGAATATTTCTCAAACTTAGATTATGAATTTTAGGCCCATAATCGACGCCTCACAATTAATATCAACTACAGCTAGTTATATCAAAATTTCTTATTTCAATGCTATCGGCATTAAATATCAACTTCAAGAAATTATCTATTTTATTAATAAGCATCAGATTGACATTTTAATGATCAACGAAACTTTTTTAAAGCCCTGTGATAGAATTACCATACAGGGTTATAATGTGATCAGAAATGACCTAACCCATGCAAATGGCGGAGGCACTGCTATAGTAATTAAAAGGCACTTAAAATTTACCAAATATCAGATTCGTAATACTGGAAGAATTGAAACAACGGCTGCAATAGTGTATAGTTGCTTCTCGGAGCCTTATTTAATAGTCTCAGTTTACAGTCCTTCGACTAATACCCTGAACAACAACGAATTAGACAATCTAATGGCTGCAAATTTTCCTACCATAATTGGAGGAGATTTGAATGCCAAAAATCACCTATGGAACAGCACGGTCACGAACCGAAACGGAGAGAGACTTGCGAGATTTATTCTTCAAAAAGAACTGAGAGTGATTGGGCCAGATACCCTTACAAGATATCACTTCAAGGGAAATGGAGATGTTTTAGATATTCTCATTAAACCAACGTGGTCAGGAAGCAAACTAACAGAAGCTGGCGGACAGGATTATCCAACTTTTAAAGAACGCAATAGACGCAGAAAGCACTGGCAGCGTACACAGGACTTTAACGTTAAAAGGCAGGCTAATTATCTTAACCGAAAAATAAAAGAAGAAATTAAAGAACACCGCTCAGACAGCTGGGATAACTTCTTATCAAATATGGATTTACAACCGGGACTGGTGTGGAAAATAGCTAAAACTTTAAGGACTCCGAGGACCAAACACTTACACTCAATTACGCGCAGTGGGGAAACTCACTATTCAGAAGCGGAAATAGCTCAAGCTATGGCGGATGAGCTCTCAATTACTTATGAAAATCATATACAGGAGGATGAAGAACATGGAGAATTTATAAATCACTCCGTTGCGAGTATAAAAAATAGACCTATTACTGATCATGTAGCATACACTTCACCGAGAGAAGTTGCAGATATAATACGAAAATTAAAGAAAAGAAAAGCTTACGGTTTTGACAGCATTAGTAACGAAGCTCTACAGGCTTTACCAAGAAAATGCGTAGTACTACTTACCAACAAATTTAATGCGTGCATACGGCTATGCTACTTTCCACAACAGTGGAAGCATACCATTATTGTTACTATTTTAAAGCCTGGAAAAAATCCAAACGATGCAGCTAGCTACCGTCCGATCAGTTTATTACCGGCGGTTAGTAAACTATTTGAAAGGATACTGCAATCCAGACTGTCCTCTTACCTAGAAAGCAAGGACATTATCGAAAAGCTCCAATTTGGATTCAAAAAGGGTCACAGTACGACACATCAGATTTTAAATTTGATTGAGTTTGTGGCTCAAGAATTCCAAAAGAAAAATGCAGTCGCTGCGTGCTACCTCGACTTTGAAAGAGCTTTCAATCGAGTGTGGCACGAAGGACTAATTCACAAATTATCGGAGCTAAGGATTCCCTACAGCTTTACAAAATTAATGATCTCATATCTCAAAAACAGGACATTTCAAGTTCGATGTGGAAATACTCTTTCACAGAAAAAGAGAATTTTCCGAGGAGTACCACAGGGAAGTTGCCTTGGTCCTCAATTATTTGTAATCTATGTAAACGACATGCTACAGCCTCTTAATTCTACAGTACTTAAGTATGCTGATGACACTGTCATTTTAACTCCTTCAATCTCGCCGCAACATGCAATTGATAAGCTACAGCTGCAAGTTAACTATATCGCCGCATGGTGTAAACTATGGAAGATTAACCTTAATTCAAGCAAATGTTGTGTCGTATTATATCGACGTTACAAAATTCGTATTGAAGTTAACATAAACATCAAAATTAACAATATCCCTGTTCCAGTTGCAAGCTTTTATAAATATTTAGGAGTCTATGTAGACAGCAGACTAAACTTTAGAGACTTACACCCTCAATAAGGCGAATGCCGCTTACATGTCAATCTACCCCCTTATAGGTAGAAAATCAACATTGAACTTACATACGAAGCGCACACTTTATATCACCTTAATTAAGCCATATTCCGGCATGGGCAACTGCAAACAAGACCGAACAACTGAAAGTAGCAACGTTTCAGAATAAAATACTAAGATCCATTGCAGCGGCTCCGTGGTATGTTAGAAACTCGATAATTCACCAGGACTTGAAACTTCAATCGATTGAAGAATTTATATTAGTGACTGCACATAATTTCTTCTCTAAAATGGAAAGATCGCAATATGCAGCAATTAGAGAATTAACAGAATATGATCCCACAGTGGAAAGTGTCGTCAAACGTCGAAGAAGCATCCATCATAACCCAAAGTGGTGGTAATGTTGTATATAGTGTGAATTTAATTTATGTTTACGCAAGAAAAGACTTTGCTAAAATTTTGCATAGAAAGGACTGTGCTTAAATATTTTATCTATGCATAGAAAGGACTGTGCCAACTGCTGTGCATAACTTTATTTAATCTATTTTTCCTTATTTACTCTATTATTCATTTCATTCTGCAGCATATTCATTATTTTATTTACTGTGTTAAACTTTAATTACCGCTACGGAGGATTATTGATTCAAAGAAGTCTTCCTGCACCCGGATTGGACCAGAGTTGTCAGGTGACCCAGTCACTGCTAACTTACACATTTTAGTTACTTTACAAAATTACGGATTATTTAAACTGAAAAGGACTGTTATTTCTAATATTTTCTGATATCTTGATTGCAGGAAAAATAATGACTTTTAGGAATTAAGTTGCCTTAATTAATTACATAGCATTTTTCATTACTTTTACGAGGTTTGCTGAGAACCAATCAGAAACTAAGATAGCCGTTGCGATGATTGGTTTTGCTAGTCACATGATTATGAGTTAGTCAGTCACGAGCTCGCCTCTATCCGCAGATTTCCTGTATGATTTAAGATATGCTCAACGCAACATCAAAATTAAGATATGTCATTGCTTACTTACTACCCTGACTCCTGATGGATGAGTTAAGTTATGATGGAATCTCAAATACCTTTACTGCATGCCACTTTTCCACGATCACCTTTGTGTGCTGGCGCCTGGCGCCTTTTATAACTTGATTACTATTGGCCTATGGCAAATTCTAAGATACAGGAGAAAGCTCTTTTAGTAGCTGAGTCCTGCTACTACTGTATTTCACAATTCACTTCGCGGCATAACTGATGATCTCAGTGATCTTACTAGAGGTTCTTGTTCTTTTCTTTCGAAAATAACTTTTCGAGAATGGGTTTGCTTGTGCAAGTACTGAACATATTTGTGACTAAACAAATTTTCTACATTTAAAGAGTTTATTATTCTTTGGATGAAAAACAATGCAAATGCTTTGTCACTTAAAAGAAAAAAAAAAAGGATTTAATTTGTTAACTTCTAAAAAATGATCATTTCTGGAGTAACACACTTTTCAAGAACACGTTTGCTTACGCAAGTACTGAATATATCTGTGGTGAAGTCAATTTTGTAAATTAGCAAAGAATCTTATTATTCTTTGGATGAAAAATAAGGCAAATGCTTCATCGCTTACAAAAATATTTAATTTGTTTCTTCTGAAAAATAGTGTTTATGGCCCAGAAAGATTTCTAAATTTAATTAGCAATTAAATTAGTCGTTATAACTGCATAAATCAGGAAATAATTCACTCTTAATCATGTAAGTAATCTGTTATCTTCATACATACACTTAAAAATTTCGGAACATTTCACACAATGAGAAGTATATTCCTTTTAAGAGAAGGCAAAGAGTCTCTTTAAAATCAGTTCTCATTATTGATAAATTTTTCTGAAGCATTTAAATTTTCCAGGTTTTGATAATTCGATTTCTGCATCAAAGAGGGCATGATCTGTTCAGTGAGATGAAAGTCTTAGAACCAACCACCTTTTGAAAAAAGCAATAGAAATTTTATTTTCGCAGTTTCAATTATTTTCGAAATGTTTTCACGTCCTTGATGTAAAAGTCCAGGTATTATAAAAGAAAAATATTCCCCCTACACATATCATTAAGTATTTGTCGAAACTTTTTGGTCATTACTCATTTTTTGTTAATTTCATGAATTATGATATTTCTGGTGGGTAACATCATAAATATTAATTTTAAGAGAAAGCAGAGAACGGGTTGGTTACAGCCGAAAACATCACGTCAAAAACATCGCGGACGAAAACGTCGCGGAGTAAACAACGCAAGGCGAAAACGTCGTGGTACAAAACATCGTGGGAGAAAATAAAACAAAGAGAAAACATCGCAGTTCTAAAACATCGTGGTACAAAATATCGTCGTCGAAAATAAAGCGAATCAAAAAATTCGCAGTTTAAAAACATCGTCGTCGAAAATATCGTGGTAAAAAATTAAATATCTACAAATCATCGCATGACGGCATGCGTTTTTCAGGCTTTAATAATTGTTAATGAATATTCGTATAATGATTTGTGAGAGCAAGGTGGAAAGAAGGATAATTTTTACTTTCATATTTTTTATTAACTAATAAGTTTTTTAAAAACAAGAAATTTAAACAAAACAAGAAATAATTTTCATTGTAAGAGTATCAGATTAACAAAAGTGAAGAAAATATCATAATTAACTTAGCAATTTTTCATAGATAAGTTCATGCAGTTACTTATCTTTCTTTTTCCATTCTTTTTTAGATTATACCTTTTATAAAAATTACCAGTAAAACGTTATAAAAAAATAATTTATTAATGACCTTTGTTAGCTAACTATGCCAGTTTAAAATTAAGTGCTATAAGTTGTGTTAATTTTCGATGCTTTTCAGCAAATATTTATTAGTTAATAAAAAATATGAAAATGAAAATTATCCTTCTTCCCGTCTTGCGTTCACAAATTACTATGCGAGTTTTTACAATTATTAAACAATCATTAAATTTTACAATTATTAAAGCCTGAAAAACATATGTCTGCGATGTTATCGTCATGCGATGATTTGTAGGTACTTTATTTTTTACCACGATATTTTCGAAGACGATGTTTTTAAACTGCGAAGTTTTTGAACCGCTTTATTTTCGACGACGATGTTTTGTACCAGGATGTTTTAGGACTGCGATGTTTTCTCTTTGCTTTATTTTCTCCCACGATGTTTTGTACGACGACGTTTTCTCCTTGCGTTATTTTCTCCGCGACGTTTTCGTCCGCCATGTTTTTACCGCGATGGACACCACGGGTTTAAACATAGTTTTCTGCAAGGGATGTCGTTTCTTTTATTCTCGAGATATTTGAGAATACTAATAACTTTCCTAAGAATTATTTTCATAAGAAATAAAATGTTTAGCATTCGAAAGCCAAACTTCCAATAAAATAGCTCAATGCCAGAAACTGAGCATCTGACTTAATTCAAGATGATGAGAAGTAAGGAAATTAATAATAATGAAGTATAACGGTTGACTCAAGAAAAATAAACACATATTAATGAGCTTCTGCACACTTTTATGGATACAAATTCCAAGGAAGGTTAAATTACATAAGGTTATTTGAATAGGCCAAGCTCAAGAGAGGCATTTGCCTACGTGGAGGACTTTCTAGAGAAAGTGGCTCTTATTCACGTCAAACTTGAGGAAAACCACGAAACCCAAAACAGCTCGTTTGCCTGAAATCAAACTCAAGTCGAACTACTAGCATTCAGCGGCCTTATCTACTAGGGCACTGATAAGGTTTCTCCATGAAAAGAAAAATCATCTGTTGTAGAGGCATTAGTTATTTTTTGAGAGCAGGAGACTTGATTAATTAGCAACGCCTTCACCGGGACTCGAACCACGAACCTGTCGAATACGCGCCGAGCGTGCTTGACCATTACATCACGAAGGCATGCTAAGAAGGCGGGAGAAATACCTTATGAACTCCCCTTTTGAAGGGCGACTAGGGATTAGGGGACCCAATCGCCAAATCCAGGTGGTGGAGAATCGTCATCCACCACCTTTTGTTTTTAGTTCGGGCGCCACTGTAGAGACATTAAGTATTTTTGAGGGTTGGAAAATGAGCAATGTTCTCTCCGGGACTGGAACCACGGACCTCTCGAATACGCGCCGAGCATGCTGACCATAACACCACGAAGGCATGTTAAGAAAGCGGTAGAAAATACTTTATACTGTTTTCAAAAGTATGACGGTATCGCACTATGGCTTTCTGTCTGTACCTTAACGAAATCAGGAATATTAATACATTTATTGGGCACATGCATCCCGTACAGAAAGTACTGCCAAGCAAGACATGACAGAATGGATTGGTTTCTAGAAGTTTCTTCCAAAATGCGGGTCCTGCCCACCACTGACATTATAGAAGATGCAATGAATAGCATCCTCTTGACAATACATGAATAGGGTTTATGATACTAAGTAATATTTCCAACATAGTGCTTTGCAGTACTCTTAAATCTCCTTAACTCTGTTTTCTACAAAAATAGAGAAATTATTTTCTTTTTAGGCCCCACTAAAACCATTGAAATCTGACTAGAAATAAGATTTCATATTAGTACATCTACGGATTTTGTATTCATTTAGCTATTTATTTAGAATTCTAATTGAAATTGTTTTATTTTCCTGTGCAACGCAGATGTATTTGAAGAGAAAGCTACGTCGGAAAAGTAAAAATACGAGAGCGCGTGCATTTAATAGTTAAGAAATAAATATCTCGTAATTGCTGTTGCCATCCACAAAAATCGAAAAAATAGACTTTACAAGAATGTTCTCGGCAATAATTAAAAAGCTTATAAAAGCCGAATTAAAACACCTCAGCTCAGTTGTAGTTGTTTTCAGCGAACTGTTGTTTACTCAATGCTGTTATTTGATTGTAGAGAATTCGCTGTGAGATTGGATTAACTTTCTCTGTTTTGAACTGAGTTCTGCTTAACGTTTAAGATAATGTGATATTGTACGAATATCTCTGAGGAAATATTTCAGCATTTTGTTTTATTTCTTGTGAAAAGAGTAAATTTTTATTAACTTTTTAACGACTTGTGCATTCAATCCATTACGAACCGGTACGCGCGCAACAGTACTATTTAAACTTTTAACAACCAACTGATAACAACTTCACACCCAGAAGTGCGGCCCTCAGCTCTCACCGCTAAAAAGTGGAATTAAGCTTTACCCTTTAAGGTTGAAAGTCGGAATTTTGCGAAGACAAGACTGGAGGAAATTTCATTGGTTTCTGTTCTTAAACGTGTACAAGCACCATGTGCTAATATGCTTGCATCACAGAAGATGTGTAAGGAGCTTGTAGAGTAAATGAAAATTATTTTGGGATTAGGCAATCGTTCAAAAAAGGAATTTCGGTCAACCAGTCCCTGAATTTTTATTTTAATGAAATGTTATCATAAAAGGCATCACACGCACACATACAGGTAATCACATTCAAATATCACACATACAAGGCACATAAAAGGAAGCAGTCAATGCTGGTGCAAACTTTCCTGCATTTCTAAATTATGAAATGTGAGTGTATGATTTCTTTTATTCGACCGTATGCTGCACATCTATGGCAATGAGTGGCGTAGCGAGAGGGGGGCGAGAGAGTCTATCACGCCCCGGGGCCCCTCGAAGAGGGGAGCTAAATGATAACTAAGAGAAACAAGATTTTCCTGAAAATTATAATTTTTATTTTAATAGATTTCTGGGAAATAAATTTTTAATTAATAGTTATTATAATATAAGTATTTCCTTTCTTGATTTATGGGATAAAATTATGTTGCAAATAATATTTGCAGTAAATCAATGAAACATCTCCGTATGCAAAATCTTCCAGATGAACTCCAGATGAAAGGATCTGGAAGAGTCCTTTATTTTTCTAAAACAGTGAAATATTTTTCGTTTTCTTTAAACGAAATGCACGTACAGCTCACGTTTTTTATTTTAAGATGACAACAAACAATACTCTATAGTCTTTTATTACATTAATAAGCCCTTAGACCTTGAACTATTATTAATTCGGCCGCCAAACTCTAATATTCAACAAATAAGTGACATCAAAAGAAATAAATATTATGGACTTTTATTCGATTAAACTCCTGTTATCGCTCATCGGGAACAAATTTCTGAAGTCTTTAGGTATGTGGGTATTGATTGTATCAGCAGAAACATTTATATCCAACAAACGTTTTCGAAATTTATTGAAATACATCCTAAAGATGCAGCCTTAGTTGAAAATACAATTTTAGAAAAATTAAACTCCTGTCAGATTTCATTAACAAAATGTAAATCAAAATGCTATGATAACGGTACCACGATGTCAGATCATATATCTGGTGTTCATCAAAGAATTGTGGAAAAAAATAATGAAACATTATTTGTTGTTGCTAAGCCTTGAATCCAGCTTCTGCTAGACGTGATCCACGAGTTTATTTACCTTCAAAAAGTCATAGAACAGCATAGGGAACTTTAATAGGTCGTCGTAGGACAAACCCAGACACCTAAGAATATGTGCGGAGAAGCCTGCTCATTACATTTCGGACAAATCGGGTGGGTTTTTGACCACTCTGGAACACAAGGCTTCTTAAATGGCCACTATGAAATCGTGAGAGTGCCGTCTGGATGCGCCTGTCACAGTTCATAGCGAGGAATCCACTAGGGAATAGAACACGGTACCAAGTGTGTGCCAGAGGGACGATCCAAGTCATTTTCGCAGTATGTTTTCTGGCTGAATCCAACTCAAGGTAAGTCAGACAATTAGAAGTAGCCAGAGCCTCCTCGGCACCCTTCCTCACCAGGGCATCCGCCTCTTCATTTCCCCAAATGTCCACATGTGAAGGGATCCACTAAATGTGCACAATACAAGAGGACGAGACTCATTTTAATTCAGTGAGAACTGAGGTTCCAGTTTTGTTTCCAACGCTACACCAGTTTTACAAATGTTGTATGGCACTAACTCAGTAAATTTAGTAGGAAGTAAATGCAGCTAAGCAAGATATAGTCATTGTAACATGTTTCGGAATAACAGAAATCGCGTAGCTCTTTTTCTCACGTTCTACATTACGTTGGGAATTAAAAAATGCTTTAAAGAAACCCAATAAACATGAATCTGAAACAAGAGTTAGTTGGAGTTTATAGCACAAGCAGTTAGTGTAACTGTCGATGAGCTGGAGAAATTAGTAGATGTATTAGAAAAGTTAACAAAGGACGGTTCTACCACAAATGACACCAGAAGTGAAGGCACAGTTGTATTGCAAAATAAACTAAATTTTAATTTCATAACTTTGTAAGGTTTTAGTTAAACTAACCAAGTTTTATTTTAATTTAAATCTTTCTATCTCTTCTCTGTTTCGACTTCCCGTCAGAAGAAGCGCGCGTTTTCAGCTTATGCTAATTTTGAAGTACAGCCAAGTACTATTTAAACCAGAGGTAGAAACCTCTCAGTGTGAGAGAGCTTTGTCTCAGATCTATTATAAGCCATAGTGCTTACTACGTGATTGCATATTGAAATAAATTGAAGTGCGCTAGTATTAGTATTTCATGCTACGCACCAGTTAGTTAGAGGCCAAACTCCGCGAATTGCTCTGTGAGCAAAGTTTAATTTAATTCCTATTTAGGTTTAGATATTTATTTAAATTTATTTGATTGTTAAGTTAGGCCCAAGTGTGGTCTTTTACTTTCTGTATCTCTCCCGAGTTGGGAAGTGTGTAAATAATAGTGATTTAATAAAAGAGGATTTTAAATCCCTTTCACGTGCAGTTATTCTCCAGCACAGTATCTACACTAGAACAAAGCCAACATTTTTCAGCTCACTGTTCCAGAGCAGGACTGTAGTTTAGAAGGAGTGACTTCACCATGTTCCTTAAAGCTATGCACAGAACACTCAGTCCTGACAACTTAAGAACATTTCTGGCATGAACTCTTGAGGAGAACTGATCATGTGCAACTTAGATTACAAGATCCTAAAATGAATTTTAAAGAAGCGTTGCATGATTATGCAACGTTTCTTGAATCATTATCAACTGGACTTGCAGAAATTCGAGATGAGATCTGTGAAGAGGCAATGGAAAAGTCTCTTTGTGAAAAAGGAGGTACTGATATAACAATTCGTGTAGACGGACACAGCAATTCGTGTAGACGTAAACAATCCATGTAGACGTAGAACACGCGGAAACTTTCTCTAGAGATGTTGCCCTTTCCGCAGAAAGTTGAATTACTCGCGTTATAGTAAACGTTCTTGATTGCCTGCAGCAGGAAAAAAGTGCACAATTTACACGATTAAGTGATTTTAAATCCAAATTCGATTACTTCCTGAACGTTGAAAGTTTATTAACCAAGGATAATATTGATAATGATCCTAAAAAGAATTGCAAAACTTTGGGTGAATGAGACTGCAAGATGTTTCTCCGCAGTAGAAAAAAAATGAACTTAAAATTCCATTAGAGCTTCTTACCTAATAACCTCGTTTGGAGAAAAGCTTTTTTGTCAAACCTGAGAGTGGCATTTCAAATACTTCTTACTATTTCGATATCATCTGCTAGCTGTGAACGGTCGCTCAGCAAATTAAAATGAATTTTGGCATATTTATGATCGATGATTTGACAAGACCGCCTAAACGACCTAGCATTTTTAAATGTGGAAACAGAAAAATTTGAAATGATCGACTCTGATGAAGAAACTGATAAATTTGCTACATCAAAGGCAAGAAAAATGTATACAAAGTAATAAATCGTATTAATGCATTATAATATTATACTGTTATTAATAAATATATCTACTTATATATTGTTACGAAATGTGTGTAAGATAGCTTCCCCGTAAAGTAGGTTTGCAGAAAATGGCAAGGGACGCCAGGGTTGCCACATTCGGCGAGAAATCGCCCATTTGGCGATATTTGGCGATATGCCATAGACGGATGGAGAACCTTCTGGAACGAATTCTTATTGGTTTAGTCCAGAATGTTCTCGAACACAAGCCGAAAGCTATATAAGCCCTGCTGATACGCCGAGAGTCAGTCATGCTTTGCCGTGAAGCTGTCTCCACCGTTATAGCCTGACATCCTGAAGGCTGTGTCGTTGATTGTTTCAGCGTGATTACAGCTGTTCTTCGATGACTGTGATTTTGGAGCTGTCCTGAGTAATAATGGCTCGTAAATTGTGTTTTGATACTTCACCAAGTGTCGTCGTTATTCACTCCAAATCCACGAACCCCTTAAAGTCCGTACATGAAGAAAGGAAAAAAAAGTAACAACATATTAACTTTTTATTGTTTAAAAACTGTATGTTTTTAAAATAGTTGCATAAATATGTAAAATAAATAATATATTTTTAACTAATTCTAGATGATCGCATGTCTGATTTTTCCACTGGCACAGGCACATTTCCGAATCCATTCTAATCCTGTTTTTTTTTTTTTTTTACTAGACCTTTTTGTCTCAAATTTAAAGCCTAACTTGAGACTCTCATCCCCAAAACCTGCATAGCATTTTGTAGAAGTGTAGTTAAGTAGTGACTATTCGTATATATCACAGAGGATTTTAAGGCAGATAACTGCCTTTTATTATTTTTTGCAATATATTCTTATTACGAGTATATTCCATATTATTAGCAGATTAACGTATAGAAGCCACGAGCTTTCTCTACTTAGAAGCGCCAACGGCAGTCAAAGTGACTGCTCAGCGAATTAAATGTATATATTAAAATGCAAGTGTTTTATAATGCTTTTAAGAATATTAATTACAGTTGTTTAAGAACTTATTTAAAGAACAACAAATTATTTTTATAAAAATAAATACTTTATTATAAATTTCAATTTATCCTTAATAAAACGCATTTTATAGGTTTTCGCAATTTTTGCACAACACAACTTGTTTTAATACTGGAAGAGCATTTTCCACACACATAATATCAGCATTTTTTACACATATCACTCGTTTTATTGCACCAATCTGGCACTGACGTCTTTTCTTCGAGAGTCTTGCTAGAGTTTGAAATTTTCTGAAGCAATCTTGTGCTTTTTCTTCTGTTTAAATGAAGCTCTCTTAACTGTAGAAGCGCCAGAGCAGTCATTTTGACTGCTTTCGTCGTTTCACCGTGAATTCCAAAAAAACCTTTATTTTAAGAAGTCATAAATTTTTGGATTTTCCTAAAAAATCTTTAAAATTATTGGTACCGAATATCAATAGAATAAAATTAAAATTAACGAAGATACTATAAGTTATACCTAAAAGCGCCACGAGCAGTCATATTGATTTCTAGGAATACTAAAATGTGCACGGAAGGAAAGGCGGTTTTAAAGAATGAAGAAAATTGGACAATATTTATAGAAGAGCTTGTTGCTTTTATTGCTATTATTTAGGCAAGAGGAGCCTATGGTTGCAATGATATGGACTATGGTCTTTTTGTGGATTAATACATAGGGTCCTCCTTTTTTTCGAGAAACACTGTCTCGCAAATCGTTTTCGAGATATTATGAAATATCTAATATTAGGCTTCAAGTCAAGTATGACTCAGCGTTTAGAAAGTGATAAGTTTGAATATTTGGAATAAATTTACACAGAACTGTGCGATTTCCTATAATTCAAGAGAAAAATCAAAAATCTAGTATTGGATAAGCGGTTATTTCCATCCAAAGCCAGGTGTAAGTTTATACAGTAAAATAATGAAAAATAATAAGCAGACAAATAACAATAATAAAAAAGACAATAAAGCAGACAAATTCGATATCAAATTTTGGATGCTAGTCGATGTAGACTGGAAGTTTATTTGCAATGCTCTTCCATATCTTGGAAAACTGAAGGTCTTCCTGGACATGTAGTAATGCGTCTTCTAAGCCGTTATCTGAATTCAGGTAGAAATTTGAGTACGGACAATTATTCTCCTTACTATCATTAGCTAAAAGACCTAAAATGAAAAACACATGTTTTGCGGGCACAGTAAGAAGAGATCGAAAAGAAATTCCGCATAAAGTAAGGAAATGAAAAAACCGGCTATTTGAAACAGTTTTCTAAAGAATGGTGAAACTGCACTGACGGTCTGTCAGGGAAAAAGAAAGCAAAATGCCCTAGTACTAAGTACGTTACATCCGAGAGTAAATGTAGACTCAGAAAATAAGAAGAAACTTCCAGAAACAATAAAGTTCTACAACAAACCAAATGTGGAGTTCAAATGTACCCTTGAGCAGATGACGCGTAATTATTCTGTCCGGGCTGCTTCAAATAGATGACCCGCCTATGTTTTCTATAATATCCTGGATAGCAGAAACGAATGCCTACGTTGTGTATCATAAATAGAGTGATAAAAATATTATAAGGCTCAGCTTCCTATTTCAATTGGCAGAGGAGTTAATATATGTTTTGGGGGGCGTCAAAAAGGTATCGTGCCCCGGGCACCAGTTGTAGTGCTTCATAATGTAATATTGTTAAATCATGAATATTTTCCTTTCTCCTTTGTTGCTTGAATTGGATACCTCACCTGGAAGCTGATGCTAATCTGCTAATCTCACAGTTGGGAACATTCATCGTTCCTGGCATCTAGATGGATTTTATCATTGTGCTATAGATGGCGCCAGACGCATGACGACTCTAAATGCTACAAAAGCAAAGCGCCTCTTGTTTTCTTTTCACCGCCCAAAACCTCCTACGAAGGACATATTTCATATAGCATTCATTTTAAGTGTCCATAGGGAACTGTGTAATTGCTCTGGGAAATACTGCCTACGCAGCAGAGTCCCAAAATAAGACTGCAGGATCGCACGAAATAGCCTTTGTAATTTTCCTTTTGCTTGATCAAAACAAATAATAACTACTTCTCACTGTTAAAAATAACTGATACAAGAAACGACGGTTAAACTGACGATGAAGCACAACGCTATCTATAAATAACCTGACAAAAAGGAAAAATAATCCTCTTTCTCGAATAAAATTAATTAAGGCATGAAACGAGGGTAAAAATGAATGACGATGCACGTTATCTATAAATAAAAAAGCGTCAAAAGGAGACAACTTTAGAAGAAAGTAGAAATGCTTTATTTTATTATGGCTGAGCACTCTAGGGCTTCTGCCTAAGGAGATGGATGCCTTGGTGGAAGACCTTTTATGGGAAAGTGGCTTGTATACACGTTGAACGTGGGAAAAACCACGAAAACGTTCATGCAGGCAGCCCATTCGCCGGGATTCGAACCGATGTCAGAACTAAACAGTATTCAGCGATTTTACGGATAAGCCATGAGGTGGACCAAGTAAGTAGAAGTGAGATTTTCTTCTCCTTTATACTTCTTGGGCGTAGTTTTAATTGTCCAACTCCCTGTTACATATTTCTAAGGTATTCAGTGAAAAAAAAACGCCGAGAAAACTTTAAAAAAGACGTATTATATTTAAAAACAAGGTATTGCAGTGCGCTGATATCATTGTTTGTAAAATTTTGCAGAAAAGTAAATTTGTAAAAGAAAACATTGTAAAACTGTTTAATAACTTCCACTATGAAAATAAAAATTATTTTTATAATATTTAAAAAAGGTTTTTTTTAATACTTATCACTTACGGAGTAATACACTTTTCAAGAAAGTGTTTGCTTATGCAAACGCTAAGTATAGCTGTTTGATGATAGATTGCTGGCATTACATAAGGTCTTATTATTTTATCGCTTTTGAGAGCAAAGAAAACGCTTCAGCATATACATATGCAATGAGTAATTTCTCTCTTCTAAAAAATGGTGTTGATGTACCAGAAAGATCTGTAAATTTAATTAGCAATTACATTAATCTTTATCACTGAATAAATCAGAAATCAATTCATACTTAATCGTGAAAATAGTCTGTTATATTTATACATAAAAATTTCGGATCGTTTCACAGAATGAGAAGTATATTCATTTTAAGGTTAGATTAGGTTAGGTTATTCAATTGTGGCAAAGCACACGAGGGCTATCTGCCTAAAGGAGGGATGCCTTCGTGGAGAACTTTCTAAGGGAAACTGGCTCGTATACACGTTACGCATGGGGAAAACCACGAAAACGCCCATGCAGTCAGCCCGTTCGCGGGATTCAAACCTCGGACCGAACTATCAGTGTTCAGCGTCTTTACCGCTCGGCCGCTAGTGGGCCTATTCATTTTAAGAGAAAGCAAAGAATATGTTTAAAATCAGTTCTCATTGTTGATGAATTTTGCTGAAGTATTGGAATTTTTCTGGTTTTAAGAACTCTATTTCTGCATGTTCTTGTTGTTATGCAAATTGTATGTCTTGTCGTTGAATTGAGCAGTGGCGCAGACACAAATTTGTTAGGGTTTTTAAGCTTGCGTTTGGAGCTGCAAGTTTGCTGGGAATTACTGGAGTTCCAACAATGCAGAGGTGCTTCTAAGTTCCACTTCTGAAGCTACAGGTTTGCCGTGTTCTGACGCCTTTCCTCAGCTAACGTGATGTTTGAAGGTCAATAAAGAGATTCGGTCAACATTATGACTCTGAAGTTATTAAAGTTCCACTAAGGTAATCGCAAGTCACCTTACAGTCCGCTACACACGAAGAACGGAACACACATTATCTTTGGTTCGTCGATGATGGAGCTGCAGTAAAATTGGTGAGTCAGAGTATTTCTATATCTTTCTTACTAAATAATGGAATTTACAATCTTTAAGTTAACTAAACTAAAGGAGAAAATTACACTAAGTTACGACTGTGCTGATTACGCTCAGTTAGAACTTTTAAAATCCAGATTAAGTAATGTAATGACGGAAATTTTGGATACTTTTAGTAACATTTTTGTAGTTTGTGAAAAAAAGATATTGAAGTGCTTATGGAAGAACAACAGGACATTCAAGATACTGTTGATGAGTTATTTTTAGCGCTAACCAGAGTTAATGTTAAGAATGTTAAAGATATCAGTGTGGAAGCTAAATCTTGTGAAATAGTGAGTATTCGCTTACCAAAGTTAATTCTTCCTGTATTTAGTGGCAGTGCCGAAGAATGGTTATCATTTTTTTTTATTTATTTAAAAGGGCGATAGTGGATAATGACAGGTTATCCGGAGCGCAAATGCTACAATACTTAAAGGGCTCTTTAAAGGGAGATGTATAAAGGATATTTCAAGCTTTAACTATTTGTGATAGAAATTTTGAAATCGCATGGAAATTACTGTGTCAAATATATTCACATAAGAAAGAATTACTTTCATCGTTATTAAAGGAAATCTTGCTTAATCTTGCTTGTCAAGTTTACAAACTGAAAATCATAGTAAGTTTTTGGCTTTGGTAGACACCATAAGAGAATGTTTATGTTCGTTTGAAAATTTGGGGTTGAAAATCGAACAATTCGCGAATACTATTTTAATGATAATAGCACAATTTAAATTAGATTCTTCTACGAGAGGATGGTGGGAAAGAACACTAAAGCGTGAGGAAATACCAACCCTTAATGACCTGTTAGAATTCTTAAAATCTCATGCCAGAACTCTGAAAGCAGAAGCAACAAAGTGTGAGAGACAAATTAACCTCATTGGCTTCAGGAATTCACGCGCTGTGTACGTATTGGAAAGCCAGTCATTCTGTATTAAAATGTAATAAGTTTTTAAATCTGAATGTTCAGGAGCCTAACAAATATTATTTGTCAAGAAAAATAATATTTGTTTTAATTGTTTAGTTTCAAATCGTAAAGTTCTCGAGTGTAGAAGTATTCATAAATGAAATGAAAAACGTTCTTTAAAAATCCTCACTCACTACTGCATTTAAGATTTCAAAATGAGCCAAAAGTGAACAAAGGAGTGAGGAACGGTTCAAATGAATGATCGTGACGGCAAAGCCCTTTTTCCCCGGGCCAGAATCGCTTACTCAATCGACTGAGTCAGAGGAGAATTTGACGAGTTCTAGCCCAGTAATTAAATCTTGTCTATCAGATTTTAATTTTCAGCGTTAAGTTTTATTATGCACAGCTAATATTAAAGGGTTAGATTCACGTGGTAAATACTAAGTGTGCAAGCTCTCCTTGATCCTTCCAGTCAAGCAAGCGTGATTTCAGAAGATTGCGTACAGAGACTAGGCTTACTAAGGAGAAATGCCAAAGTTTTTATTTCATGTTTAGGGTCACTGGACACGAAAACTAATGGAATTACGGATATAAATTTCGTCCCGCATTTTCCGCGAAAGTGCAATTTACAACGGTTTGCGGAAAAAATGTCACTCGGAAAAAAGGGAAACGGAAAGAAAGCCCCCGGAAAATAAGGAAAGGAAAAAATGTCACCCGGTAAATAAGGAACGGAAAAAAAGGAACTCTGAAATCTATCCAAATAATGTCGCCAATCGGAGTTGGGGAAACCTGTCAAATTCTAATTTAACAGACAGGGTTATAGCGGGCTTTCTTGAGGTTTTAAGGGTAAGACGTTGAACTAGCTGCAGCCGACAAGGTCATTTCAATAGCAGGTTTTAATATTTTTATTGCAAACTGTGACTAAATTTCATCTACAACGGTTTGTTATAATACTGCTTTTAACGCTCAGTTATGCGACAATGTTTCCCCCCACCACAGCTTAAGGCTATAACTGCACAGGGTACGAGGGGAACAATCACTAATGACCATGACCCGCTGGTCAACCCTCTATTTTTACTATGGAACAGGCCAGCAGCTCGCTTATCTTCTTTCAATCATCGTCAGAAGATTTCCCTATTCCGCAGGTATGGTTGTTATGATAAAACTTTTATCTCCCATCTTGGCCGTATTTCTAAACATCCCTTATTTTTTGCAAAAGAATGGTGACTTATTTTCCGTTTCCTAATTTTCCGGTGTCTATCTTTCCGTTCCTTATTTTCCAGAGACATTTTTTCCTACAATCTTAATAGAATTATTGAAACATTGCTCCAACAATGCAGAGGGCTTCTGGATTTAACAGATGTTGAAGGCCAATAAAGAGATTCAGTCAACATTATGATTCTGAAGTTATTGGAGTTCTACACTGAGAGGTAACCGCAAGTCACCTTGCAGTCCACTTTTAATGAACAACGGAATATATATATAGTGTATATTTTTGGATTTCTTCCTTGCGAATAGAAATTTTGACTCGTTAGGATATATAAATACATTCTTTCTTCCCTTTATACTAAATTATGTATTCTGAATCACCGAATAAATGCTTTTATTCGTCGGTGAAACATACTTTGGAGATTTTGTTTGCTAAAATTATTTAAAGCATTTCTTCATTTGATGAGTTAGATTTTGTTGTGCCTTTCTGCACTCAGTAAAAATGTCCTGCCTTCTTTAGTGATCTAAACTGTAGCCTGTGTTTAAAGAATCTAATCTTATCGTTGGGGTGACTGGCAGCAGGTAACGCATCTGGCTCCGTATAATGATTAGTACATTTGCGAGGTTACGTAAGACTTACTGCATTTTAAGCTCGAAACATATTTATTACAATTATAAGAAGCTTTTTACAAATATAGATAATTCATGGATAGCATAGAACAGTTATTGAAGTGAATTATAGTCCTCTTGGCGTGAGGATCCTGATAATGAGGGTCTCTCCCTAGTTGAGAGTTCAAGAGCATTCTGACGTGTCGTTCTGATGAACAAAATATTCAGACTGAATTAGCCACGCCTCCTTCATTTTTAGTTGCATTTTACATCCTCTGATTCGTTATATCTGAAACAATATCAGAGGAAACACAAGATCATTGGTTCGTTAGCCCTCCTGAAGTCAAAAGGCCTTTGACGACAAACACAGAGCAGAACGCTAAAATCTCTTGACACTTGTTCTGAAGTTATGTCTCTCGTATTATCAACTGGAACGAATTATTGCGTCTGTGATGTCAGAACCATGCCATGTGACACGTCGTAAAAGCTTGGAAACAGTGACTTGCGTTGACCGCATACGTGATTTTCTCATCTGTGTGTCGTCTGCTGCACAGTACTACCACATTTATTTTCTGTGAATAGATGGCGCTAGATTCTTATTTACTCTCATTTTAGCGAAACGTCTGGATTCTATTTCTTTGATCATTACTTTGATACATGATAGTATTCTGTTACATACTATTTCCTTATTTCCAACTGAAGAAAGAAGAACAATTCAACTTTGAATCCGATTGGGATTTTTTCAACAATACATTAATTGTAATTGCCATTTTTAAAAATCTTGTGATAAGTTAATTAATTCAGTCAGTTCTTCAATAACTCTACTCAAAGAAACCTGATATAGTTAAATAAGAATTTGTCTTCCTCCCCATCTGCGAATGGCGATATTATTTGGCGAGATTTTTAAAATTCCTTTTTTTTTTTTTTCCTGTTCCTTATTTTTCGGTTCCATCCATTCCATTTCCTTCCTTGCCTGTGTTTTTCTTTCCATTTTCTTTCTTTACGGGCAACTTTTTTCAGCGTACTATATATATATATATATATACAATTAATGAATAAATGCGTTAAAATATGAATGTTACTGAGATATATAGATAGAGCATTGAAATATCATTATTCGAGGAGAGCAGAATTTGCAGTCTAGATTTAGGAATCAAATTAAACAGATTATTGAATATGTAACAGTTATGTAATAAATAAGAACGTCACTGTTTTTATTGCGTAGAAAGAAAGAAATGGCTGAGAAAGACACAGGGGGAAAAAATTCTAAAAGCTGAAGCTAAAATATAAGAATGTGCGGTAAAATGAACGCATAAACTTAAATATATAGCGATATGAATGTAAAATACCCTATGCGGACATTCTGTAAAATTTCTCACACTAATTTATTTTCTCTGCCCACAGCGGCCGAGCGGTAAAAAGTCCCTGAACACTGGTAGTTCGGTCCGAGGTTCGAACCCCACAAATGGGCTGGCTGCATGGGCGTTTTCGTGGAAAAATGTGTAACGTGCCAATTTCCCTCAGAAATTCCTCTACAAAGGCATCCTACTCTTCCGTATAGTGCCTTGGAGCGGAACATTTTAATAATTAATCTTCTCAGAGAGGTAGAAACTAGAGATATAATTTTGGGCCAATGATTGCGGATTCGCTATATATTTTAACTCGATCAGTATTGAATTGAAATTTGCGGGTAAAAACGTCACGTTAATCTCAAACAGTAAATGTGGTTTATATTCAGATTTTTCCATTTTATTCCATTGCATGCTGAAAATTACTTATTTATTAGTTACGGCAAAGAAATGGCAATTCTTAATTTGCGTTTGAATTTCTAATAAGAAGATAAAATTTACTAAAAGAAAGTAGACAAAAAAAATGATTATTAGCCTAAAAGGCGTTAGCCTAGAAGATCTATTAATTTTGTTTGGGTATTTTGCGTTGGTTCACTATAAATGTCGGGTCACCTTTTTAAAATTGTTGCCACCAAATATGAGAGCCCTTTGTTATATTCAATAAAATTAAATAATGAAGAATCTGCATAAATATATCTATATGTTTCTTGCATTGTGATAAAACAACGGTACCCAGAGCCATCAAATTTTGAATAACGTAACTCTCCACTGAATAGGGGCATCTGGAAGCCCTAATTTGAAATTTGGAATTTGTTTTATTATCGATTTCATATTTTGTAACACTTTAACGAATTTTTGATTAAGAAACTCAAAGATTTCAAAGCGAGCAATGGCAACATTGTACGGGGGAAAACAAACACTTTTATCTCCAACGCGCAAGATTATGTATCGGAAATTCTAACGATACTGTTGCGTGTATACAGGTTCGTTATAGATTGAATGCACAAGACGTTAAAAAAAGTTAACAAAATTTATTCTTTCCACAAGTAATAAATCAAAATGCTGAAATATTTCTTCAGAGATATGCGCACAATATCACAATATCTCAAACGTTTAGCAAAACTCAATTCAAAACAGATAAACTAATTCTAACTCACAACGAAATCGCTACAGCATTAGGTAAACAAACAGCAGTTCACTTTAAACAGCTGCAACTACAACTGAGATGAGGTGTTTTAATTCGGCTTTTATAAGCTTTTTAATTATCACTAGAACAATCTCGATTTCTCTAGATTTTTCTGGATGGCAACAGTAATTACGAGATATTTATTTATTAAATATTAAATGCACGCGTTCTTTTATTTTTATTTTTCCGACGTAGCTTTCTCTTCAAAAATCGTCTGCGTTGCACGGGAAAATAAAGCAATTTTAATTACAGTTCTAAGTAAATAGCCAAACAAATATGAAATCCGTAACAATACGCTCATTTTAAAATTGTTTTCCGATATTGCTGTTGAATTGAATTTTATGGTTCAATTACGAAGGACATAATATTTAATAAAAACACACGAAACGCTGAAAAAGTCCCTTTGGGAGTAACGTAAAGTTTGAAAGCTTTCATATTTTTTTTTTTCTTTTCCTGTATATGTTTGTTTTCTTCGTTCTGTTATCTGTGTATTTAATGCACTTCCGATAATAGGCGTAAACAAGTGCTTGCTTCTTTTTGCAAGAGAGGATCTTGACCTTTCAAGGAGGAAATGAATGAAAGCGATCAGTTACGAATTCGTAACTGAAACCTGATTTCTCTTGTATATTGTGAGATTGATTAAAAGAATGAAATTGATTTTCTTTTATATTTTAATTGAACCGATTTTAATAGTTTCAGAACAAGGTAAGCATATAAATATATTATAATTTCAATTCCAATATTCATTGCTATTATTATTTGCAGTTGTGTTCTCGTTTATATATTTCAAACAAAAGTATCAAATGGTTTTTACAGTAGCCATCTGTTCAAATACATTCCAAAAGGATAAATTAAATTTCTCTAGCGAGCATTCTGCTTAAAGCAATTACTGCAAATTTGTAAATTAAGTGAACAGCGCTTGACAAAGGCAGATTGTGTATTTTAACTCTCAGAATCCTCTGAACCTTTCTAGTTACAGTCAGTGCCGAGGAAACTTTGAATTTTCTAATTTATAAAAACTCATTAACAGTTAAAACAATTGTATATAGAATTATTTAAAAATACAAGATGTTTAATTCGAAATATAATGCATTTTATTTCAAGAAGAACAATATGCTCATTATTTTATCATAAATTATTATTATTTGTTTTGAATTGTTTTGGATAAGAGAAAGTGCTTGTATGTTTTTCCAAATCCAACATATTGTTCAATTGATTTGCACTGTTCTCGTAAATGAGAGATTACTCTTTTACCTCTCGAAATGCATTTAAGGATTAAAATTCCATTATAGATAAGCAAATACAGAACTTAAATAATTATTCATTGAATGTTTCTCCATATGTAGCTTTTATTATAAGCAGAAGAAACTATTAAAGTTATACAATTATCTTAATATCTTGCACAATACGGCTTCCAGATTATCGTACCATATGATAAAAATCCATCTCATTTCTAAGAATATGTATTAATGTGAATAAAATAGTGGCGTAGGGAATAATCGTGGGGATTATAATTTTGTTTTTTAGCATTTCCTTAATGCTCTTTATTTTCCTATTCTATGATTTCCTCTCTCTTCTTATCGTACAGTTAGAGTTTTTATCTGTACTGGCGATAATCTTCAGTATCTGTCTCACAGCTAACTATATGGGTTAACTCGGTTAATCTTCCAAAATTGGGGTGAGCGCAGAACTTAGCGAGAGTTTTTAATTTGGTGCGATTTTGATTTGGTTGTGGTTTCCGGCGGTATGTTTCCCTGTGGCAAACCTGGAGCATTATTTCAGTGATTGTGATGGGAGTGCAAGTTTAGTGTAACCAGAAGATTTTTTTTTAAATTTAATTTTGAAATACTGTGTTTGTTTTTAAGTTTTACAATTTAGTAATTCCAGGAGGTTTAGCTGTGTTTGGGAGAATGCTGGATCTCAGATGATGTGAAGTTTATAATTTATGAATGTTTTCATTTAATTTTATTTAGTTAATGTTTTTCGGGTCAGTTATTTTTTTTTCGTTTTGTTTCTTGCATGTGGCAATCGAAAGATGTGAGTTTATGACGCACCCGTTGTTAGTAAATTTGAATATATTTACTTGGTTGATAGTTTTGGAGTCCGAGGAAAGTGTTATGCAATTTATTATTTTATTATTCATTATACTACTTTATCATGAATTACCTACATGGGACTATGTTTTTATTTGCAACGCTGATGGACTTTGTTTTACTCATCTATTATTTTATCATCTCATTTTACAATTTTGTTTACGCAAAATAACGGTGTTTCACTATTGCAAAACGTAAAAGTTACTATTTTGTTTACCTTTAAAAATCACATCTTAAAGCTCTCATTACCGCCAAGAGAATTCGTCAAATTTTGAAGACCAAAATAGTTTGTCGCCAACTTCCCCCGCTTATGAAAAATTAACCATTAACCCTAGTACTCAGCGAATAAAATTGAAAATTTTGCTACCAAATCTTCAGTTCCCCCCCCTCCTTCTTTAGAGGCATTTCTTTAAGGTCCAAGAGTGGTGGCTTTGCTTTTTTTTCCCCTTTCCACTCTTCATTTTCAGACTTTTGATGAAAATCAATTCGCACGACAACTGAATTTCAAAACAATCAACGTCCAAATAACATTTGCCTGTATATTGATTGCTAACAGCCAAAAATAATAGCTTATCTTCTTCATCCTTTACCTGGATGCTCAATGTTACACTACCTAGGTGCTCGCAATAATTTCTCTGCACTTTTACAACCTTCGTTCCTACGATTTGAAACTACTTATATTTTCGAAAACACTTTTGAAAAACATTTTCTGCTTCTATACAGGCATCACGTAACCATTAGTACATGCAGGCAAATAGATCTAATCTAATAATTTAGTTCTTATAATTATGATATTAATTATTGATATACCGCAGACCATAACTAATTCACAAAGACCCAGTAACGGAGCTGTTACTTCTTGATTTTTAATATGGGACCTACGGCGTTCGTTAACCCCTTAATTGCCGCGCAACACGTACAAGATTCACTCCCCAGTGCCACCGTTTTTGACACAGGAGCGTGTAGTTATGCAACGTATTAGAAGAAAAATAAGTGCAAGTTTTGCTGTAATATGATATTAATAAATATAGTTTGATATATATTAATAAGTATATATCAAATTCAATTAACATTGAGGAGCTAAAATTTTGAGAGCTAATTTTTTAAAAATACTCCTCCGATTTTTACGAAATTTCGCTGTTTGGCATACTTTGAGTCGTAGGATCGAAATATGGAAAAACAAACTGGCATATCATTTCAGAAAAAGTGCGATTTTATCTCAAAATACCTATATTAGAACAGTGCTATATATAAATTTAATACATATACTAAGTCAGGCTTTCGAGACATGAAAAACGCAAATTTAATTTCGTCAATCGGCCCAGTAGAACGTGAGATGTAAAACTGTCACCCCCTCCTTTTTTTTTTTCCGCTGTGTACAAACTTCGCAACATTATGTAATGGAATAAAGATAGTTAGAAAACGAATACGATCGGATTCATTAATCATTATTTTGTAAAATTAAATATTGTAATATCATACCATCTTTTAAAATCTTTATCATGTAAATTGTATTTAGCAATTTGAAATTAATCTTTTTTTTTTCTTTTTTTTTTTTAAGAATGTTATAGCTTTTTGAGACTTAATGTTCAGGACATGATGTGTAAGTAATTTTACATAATCTCTGTTCTAATACATTTATTTTATGAAATTCCAAATTATTTCACTTTTATTCTCTGACTTAATTATGCATTTTCAAACAATTTTGAAGCATTGCTGGTAAAACTTTATGATGACATATTGGATGGGTTATTAATAATAAACAAAATTAAATTCTTCAATTTTTACTTGATATAGATCATTTTGAATTTTACATATACAGGGTGTATCAGCAAATCGGTTACAAACTTTCAGAAGAGTATGCATAGACAATGGAAAAACTCATAGCAATGCAGAGCCGGAAACGTTTTCCTGGAGCGGTAGTGACGACACAAAAAGCAAGAAAGAAAGGACACGGACATGGTGAGACTATATGTTTATTATGCTCAGTTGCAGTGTAAATCAAGAAATCTTTCTTGCATTGAATACTTCCTCTGGGGAGAAGTACGTCAAGACATTGGTGTGTGAAACCCCCGTTAGAAGTGCTAAGTAACTTTTTGCATGTATTATGGCAGCTATTGGAGAAATCCAGAACATGCCCGATATTTTTCAAAACTTCAGATCTTCCATATGTCGGAGATGAGAGGACTGCATCAGTGTCCAGGGTCGTAATTTGGAACACCTTTGATGACAGTCGTTGTCTAATTTTGTTCTTACTTCTTAATTTCTGCTGTACTAAGCATAATAAACATGTTTCATCATCCTACGCATGTTCTTTGTTTTTTACTTCCTTGTACGAAGTAAAACAGAAGTATTGTAATTGCGAAAAATTTCGAGTATCATATTTCAACGAAAATGTCCATTTTGACCGCTATGGAATGCAATTTAACGATGTTTTTCCATGACATCTATACGTAAGGACAGAATAAAGGACTCTTTTTCTCCAAAAAAATATAAAACTGATTTAAAATGGATTCTGAAGAGATTTTTTTCGGGGCTTCTGTACGTACGTACGTATGTATGTATTTTTCAAGTCAAAAACGAGCAGCCTCAGAATGTTGAAATTTTGTATATAGGACTGCTATAACATGTAGATGTGCACCTCCTACTTTGGCTGCAATCGGCTGAACCAAACGTATACAAATATATGTATATATATATCCACTTTGTTACTCGGCTCAGTAAGCTCAGTTTCTTTATTCTTATATGTTCGTAAATTGTGCACTTTTTGCTATAAAAGTGGTCGAATTAAGTTGTTCTTATCTCCTGGTTAAGGTTTTTATGCCTTTAGTTAACCTGCATGTCAGAGTTGTAGAATTATCAACAATTTAAAAGTTGTTTAAGTGCGGTTAAGCCTAACATTTTGGCCATACCAGTCATATTTGTTTACATTTGAAACTCAGCAGAATACTGTATTTGTTGCCAATCTAGAGAAACTAAGCTTCGCAAATACAACGCCTTCTTTTATAATTGCGAATTAAATCATGCTTAATGCATTCTGGAATTTATTCCAGGAAATTAGTGTTTAAGATTTACTTCGTAATTTTTGATATAGATATTTTCAATTTTCATGTATTTTTGCATTGTTGCGAAGTGAGAACTAAATTAATTGAACATGAAACATATCTCTGATGAAATTCGAGGAAATAAGTTTAAATGAAAGGTAGGAAAAAATGCGTAGAATTTAATATTCCGTGCAAGAAAGTCATGTGGTGTACACATCAAATTTTTGCATTCTATGCTGTCACTACCGCGCCAGGAAAACTTTTTCGACCATGCATTGCTACGTGATTTTCAATTGTCTAGACGTAATCTATCACTCCTGAAAGTTTGTAACCGATTTGCTTGTATATCATAATGTCATTGGGTTTGAAGATAGAAATTTCAGAACGCTTGTTGAACGCTCCTTGATCTGATGGTGATCATTGTACAAATAATGTTAGCTGCTTAAAATCTTTCGTGAAAGCTTTGCTATACTGCACGCTGATGCACACTATTACACTTAAGACAACAGGTGTAAAACATTTTGAATTACGGTGTCCTCTGTTATTATCGCTCATCACAGTGTCCTACAAACTTGCAATTAGTAGAGATTACAAACTTCTCAGAATGAATGCACCAAAAAGAAAAAATCTGAACAATTGCAGATTTTATATTACGCCCAAAGGGGCGTTTTTTTCCC
>KK115020.1:211852-255837 GCA_000611955.2 Stegodyphus mimosarum | reverse complement strand
ATTATTTTTTTCCACAAATTAATTTTTCCTCCCTCAAAAAAAAAAAAAAAAAAAAAAAAAAAAAAAAAAAAAAAAACTCAAAATATCTATATTAAAAATTACGAAGCAAATCTTAAATAGTTATTTTCTCTAATAAATTCCAGAATGTATTAAGCATGATTTAATTCGCAGTAATAAAAGAGGGCGTTATCTTTGTTGTTGCGAAGCTTAGTTTCTCTAGTTCGGCAACAAATCCACTATTCTTCTAAGTTCCAAATGTAAACAGAGATGCCTGCTTTGTTAAACAAAAATTAGGCCTAGCCGAACTTAAACAACTTTTGAATTGTTGAAAATTCTACAATTATTGAATGCAGGTTGACTGAAGGCATAAAACCCTTAACCGGAAGATAAGAACAACATGTTTTAATCATTTTTAAAGCAAAAAACGCACAATTTACAAACGTATAAGAATAAAGAAATTGAGCTCACTGATTTGAGTAACAGAGTGGATGTACTATATATACATATATTTATATACTTTTGGTGCAGTTAATTGCAACCAAAATAGGAGGTGCACATCTACATGTTACAGCAGTCCTGTATACAAAATTTCAACGTTCTGAGGTTACTCGTTTTTGAGTTATGCGAGATACATACATACATACGTACCTACGTACAGACGCTACAAATAAAATCTCTTCAGAATCCATTTTAAATCGGTTTTATAATTTTCTTGGGGGGGGGAGAGTTCTTTATTCTGTTTTCACATACGGATGCCACGCAAAAACATCGTTAAATTGCATTGGATAGCGGTCAAAATGGATATTTTAGTTGAAACATGATGCCCGAAATTTTTCGAGATTACAATACTTCCTTTTTACTTCGTACAAGGAAGTAATAAACGTTTTCATGTAATAAATACTTTTCGTAATAATAACACCATTCTGTCCTTCCTTTCTAAAATTTTATTTTTAAATTTGTTTAATTTCATAGAATAAATATTACCAACTGAAATAAATTCACATGCAGTATTAATTGCCATTTAAACGTTGTCTGAAACAAGCAATGAAATATGTTTTGCAGTTAATACCAAGTACTACCTGCTTGACTTCCATTCACATCTCTCACGTGAAACCTCTTCATCGTCTTCTTGTTATATTAAAAATAAAATTAGGATTTGACACAAAATTGCAAGACGTTAAAGCGTGCGACAAAAATTACCAGGAGAACAAATGTTAGAACACAACTTAAATTACAACAAAAACTCAAATTTGACCAATAAGATACATTTCAATGGCCTCAGAAATGACGTAACTTCTGTACAGCTAATGTAAATAAACAAGGTCATTTTTCCTCTTTTAATCTTGCGGAATGTATCTCACTGTTTCGTGAATTTTTATTCTGCATAATTTAAGTTTTTAGAGTATATTTTGGGGGGTCAGTTTTCAGGAGATTTTATTGTTCCGGACATTTGATAAACAACGCTGCTTGTAACGCCAAGTCACGATTTTCCTACGCACCGGAACGGGTCTAGGACTTTTTGCCGTCGCCATTTCACAGCGGCCGTTTCGCAGTCAAGACATAATTTCCTTTACATGATTGTATTATATCTTTCTGCATTATACTTGTATTAAATTTATTTAGTTCAGTAATTCTATTTACCTTTCGTATACTTAATAAAAGTTGCTTGTAATATACTCGTATATAGTTGTTTACAAGTATAAGGTGTAAAGAAATTAGACATAGTTATAAGAAAACTGGGGCTACATCGCTGATATAACAGAATTTATATTATCGATTTTAAAATTATGCAGGTTTAATATTTACACGGTTCGTCAAAATTTCTTGAAATTTTAATCAGCTAGTTCAGAGAAATCACTCACACAAGCAGGAAATTCACATTTTTATGAAATCTGAATTGAAAACGGATTTACTTTTGAATCTTATTAACATATTACTCTATAAAATTGTACACAAAAATTATTAAATTAAATTAAATTATTAAACTAAATCAACTTAGTATAACATGGCAAGATATAATACAGTCGTGTAAAGAAAAATATGTCTTGATGGCGAAACGTTCCAATGGCGAAACGGCCACGGCGAATAATCCCATTCCCCATCGAAGCTCCATTGAAATTTGAAATCTATGGAAACAAAAAGTATGAGTAATTGTAACCAAATGCTACGGAAACAAAAATTATAAGCAATTTTCTTCCAAAAGGAAGAAACGTTATCGCATGGTAATATGAGGAATCTGAAAGCAACCTAAAGTCAGTTTTCTCTTTTTCATATTTAGTTGTAATTTTTGTACAGGTCATAGGAAAACCATAACGATAATTGATGGGTTTACCAGATAGCTTCACACGTAAGCCCTTGTTACGTGCAGTAATTAGTAGTGCTATTTGCTATGCTCACAAATTTCTTTTAAATAAACAGGGACGAAGGGAAAAACCTGAACCTTAATTGCATTTCTAAATGTTAAACGGAATGAAGATGATTAGTTAAAATTAGCTCAAGGGATAATAAGAGGTAATTTTTAACATTTCTTCCTAAAACAACAGCAGATGTCATCTCATTGCTCTTCGAAATGCAGGATCACTGCAGTTAAAACAGCAGAACTTTAAACAGGAACAGTTAAGTGTTGATAGTATTATACAGTAGATACTCAATTTTTAAAATGCTTTCATCATTCGTACAGAAAAGGATAAAATCACGAAGCAGTAAACACAGTCATGCAATTGTATCTAGCTCATAAACTTATTTTATTCTTGTTATGATAAACATATTTTTGAAATGATATTTTTTAATAATTTATTAAATTATGTCCCAGTACATATTTGCGGTCTGTCTTTTCAGAAATAACGCCTCTTCATTTGATATAAAATTAATGAAAATCTTAGTCTTGAATCAGGCTGACCACTGCCAATACTTAAGTACTAAATCCATCGAGTTCTACAGATTATTTATTGCTCTAGTAATTCTGCCATCACATCTAGTACTTTCTTCCTACGTAGTATTTCCTAATTTAATGCAACTCGCTTTTAAAAATATTTTCCATTTTGGGATAGAATCTTCTAATCTTAGCATAAATAACTTGATTTCCTTTCCTTTTCTTGAGTTTTGAAATTGGGATTTAATTGCTCTTGTTTTGTTGCAGTTTGATTCATCAATTTTTCCCTTTCTTGGATTCTACATGTTTTAGAAATGCTAATTTAACTTATTGCATCTAATTTGCTTAGTGCCATGTAAAAAAGATTGTGCGTTTTGTAATACATTTTTCTAGTCAAAGAATTCTCATTACAATTCATTACGATTTATTATTAAAGTAATTCAGTTTCCTAATTTTTAAGCCTTATGCTTGTTGAAATATTTCAGTGTTTAGGCAAATAACCTACCATTCTTAAAATATTCTTTTAGTTTCGTATTCCTAAACCCTCAGTTAAAGAATTTGACTGATTTTGATTTAAAACAGTTTTTTGGTATATTTCAAGAATATTGACATAGCTAGTTCCTTCTAATTTGACCAATAAGATACTTTCCGATGACCTCAGAGATGACGTAAACAAACAAGGTCATTCTTCCTCGTTTTCACTTGCAAAATGTATCTAATTGTTTAATTTGTTTCGTGGATTTTTGTTTTGCGTAATTTACGTTTTTAGGGTATAGAACAAAATTTTAAGAAAACATCAGTTTCATTCGAGTGAATAAAATAAGTACATTTTTCAAAAACATCTAAAAAATCTATCACAAGTATCAACATAAACGATCTACAAATATATTTTAAGTATTTGAATAAGTTAAAGATAAACCAAAAATGTATCGAAAATTCATTAGGATATACCAACAGCAAAGATAAAATGGTTCCCAATAGCAAATATACCAACAGCAAAGAGAAAAGAGTTTGGAAGTGTTTAAAAGACTACCACGAGCGCACTCTCAAAACTTTTGCGCAAAGCCAACGACATCCCAAATATATAAATTTTGTGGAACATGACATTATTTAAAAATTTTCGTTCGAAATTTAAGTTTTGATATAGGAAAATACACATTAAATAATTAAATGTGGGTATTTTTGTACATGTTTGTAAAGAAGCAAATATATAAATTTTTAGGAAAATTTTGCATGCTTTCTATTTCGGTAATAATATTAATAAGTTAGGAAAATGTTCTGTACTGAACACATGTGGCTACGAAATTCTTTGGAAAAGCGGAAAGTTAATAATCATTTCGATATTTCACTAGAAATCAAGTGTTATAGATAAAAAAACGATTTAAAAATGGACCAAGAGTGCAACAAAGTACATACACTCTTTTGCAAAAAACCCAAAGCACGGACTTTTGAGATCGTGATGAAATTTGGTATGCAAAAACATCTTGATCGAACATGCCAATGATCAAAGTTTTAAAGAAAATGAACAGGAATTGCGATCACAGAGCGCATTTCTAGTGCACAATTCACAAAGTATAAAACCAGTAACAGAGGCGGAAAATTTATCTTTTTTGTTGCTGCCACTGTAATTCCGTAAAGAATCAACTAAAGATGCAATTACGACGGTATCGAAGACCTTACAGACAACTAAACGACTTCGAACGTGGTCGCATTCTAGGGTTGCGTGAAGCTGGGTGGTCATACCGAGCAATAAGCCGCCCCTGCAGCGTACAGACACTGCTGTGCAAAGATGTTGGCAACAATGGTTGCTACAAGGAAAATGCCGACGATATGAAGGCTGTGGTAGGCCAAAGAGCACAAATGCGAGGCAAGGTAGGATGACTGTTCGCCAGGCCCAAACCGCCCCAACGGTTCATTGTCGACTATTCAACGCATTACAGCCACGTCTATACCATCCCGTGGTACCGTCCATCATCTCACGGCGCTTGTCTGAGGCGAGGTTACGCTCACAGAAGCCTTTAAGACGTTTGCCTTTGACCCCACAACATCGGCAGAGTTGTCTGTCTGGAGTAATGTTGCAGCCGATCATCATGGCTGCCATTAGACTGGCATCGTATGGTGTTCAGCGATGAATCCCGCTTCACTCTTGAAGCAGATGACCACCGTGTTCGTGTCTGGAAAGAACGGGACCAGCGGTCCCAATCAGCCTTTGTTTTACAAAATAATGTAGCTATAATTCCTGGTGTGATGGTGTGGGGCGCTATTTCTTATGACAGCAGGTCATCTTTAGTCATCCTCCGTGCATCTCTAAGAGTTCAACGATATGTTGCTACCATACTGCGGCCAGTTGCATTACCCTTCATGGGACGTCATCTTGGGGCCATTTTCCAACAAGATAATGCCGGACCACATACCGCTCGCATATCTCTGACTGTCTCCATGCGGTTGATACTCTTCCATGGCCAGCAGGGTCACCAGACCTTTCACCAATCGAGCATGTCTGGCACATGGTAGGCCGCCAATTCGAGCACCACAAAATATCGCAGATCTGGAGCGACAACTGATGAATGCCTGGCAGAATGTGTCGCAGGAACACATTAGAAACCTCACTCCTTTCCCTAACAAATTTGAGCATGCATTGCCACCAGAGGCGGTTCGATCAGCTACTAATTTGAACACTCAATGGGGGATTGTGAGCCATGAACAGGTACTATGACTTTGATTTTTTAATCATTTTATTATCTGTGTATAAGCTATGCACATATTCAATTTCATCAAAAACAACCACTTCCTTCCTGGTGCTTCGATTTTTTTTTGCAAAAGAGTGTATATAAATTATTTTGCTAATCAGTTATGAACATGTAAGTAAAACATATCCAAAATCTTCAAAATTAGTAGTGAAACGTACAGTTTAACCTTTAAGATTTTACTAAAACAGTCTCTGTATTAGTAAAATACTGGTTAAAATTGCACTAGCAGAAGGAAAAAATATGCCTTTTTAAAAATATTTGTGTGATATGTTGTAGGGTCATTAGGTTATTTCGAAGCACGAGACATGAAAAATGAGGAACGCCTTTACCGGAACTCGAACCACGAGCCTCTGGAAATACGCTCCCAGCATGCTGACCACTACACCACGGAGGCGTGCGAAGAAGGCGGGATAAATACATTATAATGTAATAGAAATGAAAGCATGGTTCTGGTTTAGCAGTGCAATACAAGGCGTTAAATAAGTAAAAGTATCTAAACTGAGTTTTTGTCAGATACGAAATGCATTGAAAAAGCGAAAATTAGTAATATATTAGCTCTGGAATAGGAAACAAATTTTCAAAGATAATCAAGTAATATGAAAATTAATCAAAAAGTATAACAAAAGTATAGCATGTACAAATTTTTCTTCGCAGTATAAGTTATGAATGTTTTCGTTTCAGTAGAATAAAGTCGGAAAGTACAAATTTAGTAATGAAACACTCATTTCAGCCTTTCAGTTTTTATTAAAAAATGCAATAAACACATGAGTGCGTTAGTAAAATTCGACTAAAAAAATGAGCAGTTAGGAGAAAACATGACTTTCTTCTCATAGTCCCTTGTAATGTACGAATATGATAAAGAAGAAACTTTTGAATCAAAGAGAAGAATGTTTACAAAACAATTATTGTTATTTGCCTAGTAATTTAAATCAAAGTGCTGATGTTTCTTATGAAGAAGAGATATTTGCTTAGACATGCGTCTAATGAAATTAATATACCGTTCTTTTAAGAGAGAATTAGACTTAATGTGAAAAATCTATGACAATGCATGTCAGTGATCGTGGTGGCTTAGAGAAAATACTCAAAGTCTGTATGAGCTAGATTAAAAGTCTCCATTTAATCTAAATCTGGTCTCCATTATTAAGTGTCCATTTAATCTTACATTTAAAAGTTTCCATGGGTTAAAAGTCTCCATTTTCTCTGGCATTGATGTATTCGAATATATTCGAATACATCAATGTCAGAGAAAATTTATCTATTCCTGTACTATACTAAGATAAAATTCTATTTCGTTTCTAAATTTCTTGTTCAGCGTAGTAGTGAAGTTACATTTTCCAAATATGTAATAAAATTATTAAATGGAACAACACAACTATTTAGTAAAAGTTTGTTCCCGACTCCTTAAAAGCCGTTGTAAAATAAATAGGAAAATATTGCTACGGATTTTATATTTATTTGGCTATTTATTTAGAATTGTAATTAAAATTGCTTTATTTTCCCGTGCAACACAGACAATTTTTGAAGAGAAAGCTACGTCGGAAAAATAAAAATAAAATAACGTGTGCATTTAATATTTAATAAATAAACATCTCGTAATTACTGTTGCCATGCAGAAAAATCTAGAAAAATCGAGATTGTTCTAGTGATAATTAAAAAGCTTATAAAAGCCGAATTGAAACACCCTATCTCAGTTGTAGTTGTAGCTGTTTAAAGCGGATTGCTGTTTGTTTAGCTAATGCTGTAGCATTTCGCTGTGAAATAGAATTAGTTTACCTGTTTTGAATTGAGTTTTGCTAAACGTTTGAGATATTATGATATTGTGCGAATATCTCTGAAGAAATATTTCAGTATTTTGATTTATTTCTTGCGGAAAGAATAAATTTTGTTAACTTCTTTTTAACATCTTGTGCATTCAATCCATAACGAACCCATACGCACGCAACAATATTTTTAAATTCAATGATTTGTAGTGGCAGCAGTGAAAAAAGTGCTAATATTCAAAGTGTTCGAAAGGTTACTGATAAAGTACTTCCTAAAACGGTTTACGACAACACGATAACATCACGGTCATCCGCAAATAACTTTCATCAAAATTGAAAATTTTATGCATGAAAATTTATTTGGGATGCAGGAAACGAAATGTTAAAGGATTAAAAATGAAGATACTTGTGGAAACTTTCCAAAATAAAATGTACAGTGTTCCAAGAAATACTCACTTAACATATAACTTATTTGTAATTTTGTTAAATCGTATGTAATAAGCATATGTGAGACACGAAATGCATTCAGATGCGAAAAATAACAAACATTTAAAACAAACAAATTAATTTAAAACAAACAATTAACAAACGTTATCTGGCAATGAATTAAATTTCATTGGGAATGTAATGGCATGAAAAAAAATAAAAATATATCTGTATGAAATAGCTTGATGATAATTTCTGAGTGTGTTGGTTTCGAATAGAAATAGTTAAAGGTTAGTACTGAGATATTAAATTCGGTCAGTTTTCATTGAAAACGCAGTAAAATACTCTGCTTACTGATAAAATATTATTTAAATTATCTAGATGCATGACTTCCCTCAGACATTGGATCAACGGCTGTCTCAGAAATACAAGACAACTGTATGTTTAATAGGTTACTTCAAAGATATCAAAGAAATAACGTTTTTGGAAAAAACATGGACCGTTTAAAAAAATCGATAAATAAAAATCTGAAAGGTTTCAGATTTTAAATTACGTGCAAAAGGGCTTTTTTTTAATACTTTGTGTATTACCTTTATTTATTACCTATCTTCGCATTTAAACCATAAAATTCAGTTCAAGAGCAATATCGCAAAATAATTTTAAAATGATCATGTCTTTAGAATTTCCGATACCCAGTCATGCGCGCTGGAGATAATTTTTTTTTTCCATAATGTTGCCATTGCTCGCTTAGAAATCGTTGAGTTTGTTAATCAAACATTCTTTAACGTGTTACAAAATATGAAATCGATAATAAAATAAGCAAAACATTTGAGAGAAAAGAAATCAAGGAGAAAACATCGCAGTTCTAAAATATCGTAGTACGACATATTGTCTTCGAAAATAGAGCAGTTCAAAAACTTCGCAGTTTAGAAACATTGCGGTAAATAATAAAGCACATGTCACACGCATCGTGGTAAAAAATAAAGCACCTAAAAATCATCGCAGACATGCATTTTTCATTTTTAAAAAGTTGAAATGCATATTCGCATAATAATTTGTGAGAGCAAGAAGAAATGAGGAATTTGTTTTACTTTTATATACCATATTTTGATAACTAATAAATTTTTCCTGAAACAAATAAGAAGGAAATTCAAAAACGGAGCATAATTATAAAAATAATGCTAAGGATAGCAGTTAATAGAATTTTAAACTTATATAGTTAATTAATAAAAGTCACCATTTAATTAAACTCTGTTCTAAAGTTTTATTTGCGACATTTCGTTTAAAATATAGTCTAAAAAATATCAGGAAAAGGGAGATGAATAATTACATATGGTAACCTCTATTAAAGTTCTTTAATTATTTATCAAATTGTAAAATTATATTAACTGCTATAAGTATCATTAATTTTCTATTCAATTTCAGTTTCTGAATGTTTAAGCTTCCTTCTTAACTTTCGGCAAAAATTTGTTAAGTAATTCAAAAAATATAAAAACAAAAATATTCCTCATGCTTTCTTGTGCTCACAGATCATTATGCGAATATGCATTTACGAATTTTAAAGCCTTTGAAACACCTGCGATGTTATCTTCGTGCGATATTTGTAGGTGCTTTATTTTTTATCACGGTATTTTTGACGAGTTTTTAAATTGGGAAGGTTTTAAAAAGCTTTATTTTCGACGAGGATGTTTTGTACTAGAACTGCGATGTTTTCCCCTCGCTTTTTTTTCTCCCCTGGCGGAGTTTTCGCCTTGTATTGTTTTTCTAAGGACGTTTTATTTCGCGATGTTTTCGCCTGTAACTCTCTGTTTCGATCATTTTGGTGACGTTACTGCAGTTTAAAAAATTCATTCTATAATGTTTTTGATAACATTAACCTAATTGTTAATTATATGTGATGGATTTTTTATGTTAGGTCTTCAATTCGAGAACAATATCCAAATGATAACATTAACTGCGATCGCATTAAATGTATCTTACTGTAATTTGTTTTCTTTACCCATACTAAAAACAGATATATTTCTATTATTCTAATAAATCCAAAAATAGTTTCAAAAAGCCTTTCTAAAGCAACATATTTCTATGTCCGAGCATATTTTTTTTTGCGAAATAAAATTTGTAAATTTAGGATTTAGTTACTAAATTGAACATATGAAATATGAAATCGATATTAAAACAAGCAAAACATTTCGGAAAAAAGAAATCAAGGAGAAAACATCGCAGTTCTAAAATATCGTAGTACGAGACATCGTCTTCGAAAATAAAGCAGTTAAAAAAATTATTTTCTTTCTTGGTACTTCCGCATATATAATTAACATCCACGCTTATAGAAAGCACGGTGTTTACATAATTATTTTGAGATAAACAAAGATATTTGGAATTAAATTGCTTTCATTTTTATTACTTTTAACATGATGCTCCCTTTCAATTCCGTTTCTCATATTAGTTATCGTGTTACTTTAATATCCAAATATTTTCAGCGCCATGTAATAGAGGGGAATGCCAGAATAAAAGCCTTTGCCTCCGAAAAGGAAAATACAAATACTGCTCATGCTTGCCAGGCACAACTGGAATCCATTGCTCTGAAGTTACAGATTGCAATACATATGGTTTTTGTGGTATAGGCAACGACACCAAGTGTGTTTTTGCCATACGACGAGAGGGAGGAGAATGCCAGTGTACGAGTACCAGTAAACAATTTGACTATTGGAGCAAAACCTGTAGAAGTAAGCTTCCTGTTTGACGTTTCACACTTATGAAAATGTCGGAATGAATAGTTATGCATAGAAAGAGTAATTCATCTTTAAAAGATTTGTATCTTAAAAAAAATGTTTTATTTAGCTGCACAGATTTCTATTTTGGATACTTGAGAGCTATACTATTCTCATTAGAAGAATTATATACTGTTATTCCCCGTGTTTACTTCATAGATCATATTAATCGAACGGCCAAGAAAAACATAGACCATTCACAAACCCTTAAATTTTAATAAAAATTTTATTTCATGCATTACTAACTCAAATATTCACTTATAAAACCTATACTTTTGTCTTTTATGAGTTTAAAACTAAAGCTGGCTGTTTTAATTTCGATCTTTCCTTTTTACTAAATAACACGATCATATTTGTTTCCTCAGAATACTTAAATATGAATAAGCTATAAATATTGCGATCCTATAGAGGATATATTAAATGACTACTTATAGTTCGAAAATAAAAGGCGAAAATCACACTTTTTCGTGAGTCGAGGAAGAAGACGTGGAAATGAGCTTTAATGTCTGTCATAAACGTTTTGAGGGGACGTGTAAGTATTTATAAGTCTTACAATAACTTTGATATTTGAAAACGCACACCTTCCACGTGCGTGCTGATTTATTTTATGCATCTAGAGACATACAATGGAGCTAGTTCGCGATTACTAAAACTGTACACTGCGGGGGGGGGACAGAAAATCTGCACGGTTTGAGATTTTAAATTACGTCCAAAGGGGCGTTTTTTAACATTTTGTGTGTTACCTTTATTTATTAAATACCATGTTCTTCGCACTTAAACCATAAAATTCATTTAAAGGACATTATCGCAAAATAATTTTAAACTGAGCATATTTTTAGAATTTCCTATACACAGTCTCATGCGCTGGAGATAAAAATGTTTTTGCTGTACAACGTTGCCATTGCTCGCTTTGGAATCCTTGAGTTTGTTAATCAAAAATTCGTTAAAGTTTTACAAAATATGAAATCGATAATAAAACAAATTTCAAATTTGGGCTTCCAGATGCCCATATTTGCAGCAGGATTCCGTCATTCAAAATTCGATGGCTCTAGGTACCGTCGTTTTATCACAATGCGAGAAACATACATACATTTATGCACATTCTCCATTATTTAATTTCTTTAAATATAATACAGGGCTGCAATATTTGGTGGCAACAGTTTGAAAAATGAACCGACATTTAATGTTTCCGACGCAAAACGAAAGCAATAGTCCTTCAGGGACAAAGCCCCTTTGGACTAAAAGGGGGGACAGTTATCTCCCGTTCTACTAGACTGATTGACGAAATTCAAATTGCGTTTTTCATGTCTCGAAATCGTGACTTAGGATATACATTAGATTTATATATAGCATTATTCTAGCATATCTAATTTGATACAAAATCGGACTTTTTGAAATGACATGCTACTTTTTTTCCATATTTCGATTCTATGGTTCAAATTATGCCTAAATATTAAACTTTGTAAAATTTGATGCGAAATTTACGCAGAAATTCAAAAATTTATATTGGCTTACTTTTTTTCAGTTGCGCCAAGAATAATTTACTTGGCGAACTTCTTAATTTATAGCAACCTAATTTTCCTTTCCTTTTTTGCATTCCAGAAGAGCGGAAAAAATTTCATCGTTCATACGAAACTACGATAATTTTAACAAAGTGCGTAAACCACATTTGACGTTATTATAGCTCAAAAAAAAAGATGCTAAATTTTAAAACGCTCCAATATGTAATTTCATGTATATCTTAGAAAATTTTGAGTAAAAAACTCTAATTTTTTGCAGGTGTGTCTAGAACTACATCTACTACATTGGATGTTAAAAAGTTTATAAGTTAAAACACAAAAATGTTTTCGAAAAATTTATAAAAAATATTTCAAAATACAAATTTAAAAAATAAATCATAAAAAATGTGCGAATTATATTTGGATTAAGCCTAAATTTGGAATTCTGGAAGAAGGAATCAAGTAAGTTTAAGAGAAAAAGGAGATATTAATAAATATGTATCAAATTCAATTAACATGGAGGTGCTAAAATTTTGAGAGCTAATTTTCTAAAAACTAATCGTGCGATTTTTACAAACTTGGTAGTTTGGCATAATTTGATTCGTCGAATCGAAAGATGGAAAACATTTGGCGTGCCAATTCAGAAAAAGTCCGGTTTTCTGTCAAAACACTTCTATTAAAATAATGCTATACACTCTTAGGCAAAACAAAAACGACGCACCGAGAAGATATGAAGCAAATTGGACACAAATTGATATGCATACAGGTTTCCACGGAAAATGCAAAATTTTACATTTTGTCTGCCAATGAATGAACGGTTGTCGCTACAGCGCATGTGATCTGCGCAACTGGCAGGATATTTAAGAGGAGAAATTACGATTCCAGGTCATAAATTCTTCACGAATTTCATTCCGTGTACTCTGGTAAACAGTAACTATGCCTCGCATACAGGTGCGAGAATCATATGCGCAGATTTCAGAGTGAGAGAGTCGTGTAGTTGGGTAGGTCATATAGTTGGGCTCAAAGAATCCGGTTGGTCTTATCGGCGAATGTCTCGACATTTGAGCAGGAGCGATGCCACTATTAGACGATGTCGGCAGGAATGGGTGAACCATGTCCGCACACAGCGTCAAGAAGGAAGCGGTAGACCTAGAGGAACGACAGAACGTGAGACCTAGCAATCGTCAAAGCGGCACTCACAGCCCCAGATGCATCATTATCATCCATTGTACATGCAACTAGTGCTTCGGTGACAGCAAGGACCATTCATAGACGGTACACAGAAAGGGGACTCAGGTTACGACGCCCCTTGAACCGACTACCATTAATCTATGTACAACGTCAAGACCGTTTGCAGTGTGGTGTTGGGCTCATTCGCACTGAATGTCACTAACTGGAGTAAAATAGTCTTCAGTGATGAGTCCCGCTTTGAACTGAGCCCCGATGACCAGCGAAGGTGAGTCTGGAGACGTCCCGAACAGCGGTGTGATACCAATCTGGCTGTCTTCCGGCAGACAAGCCGATAGCCAGGAGTGATGGTCTGGGGCCCCATTTCATTTCATAGTAGGACCCCTTTGGTTGTCATCCGTCGCAACACAGCGGTACGTCGACGAATTTGAGGCCCGTTGTGTTGCCGTTCATGTCGCGCCACCCTGGGCTTACATTTCAGCAAGATAATGCCCGCCCCCAAACTGCACATGTTCCTACTGCTTTCCTTAGTGCTTGCGAACGTTACCTTGACCAGCAAGGTCACCGGATCTCTCTCCTATTGAGCACGTTTGGAGCATTATGGGCACGGCCCTCCAACCAGCTCGGGATATTGATGATCTAACGCTGCAGTTGGACAGAATTTGGTAGGATATCCCTCAGAAGGACATTCGCAACCTCTATAAATCGCTGCCAAGCCGAATAACTGCCTGCATAAGAGCCAGAGGTGGACAAACGCGTTACTGACTTTTTCATTTTGTGAAGCTCTATCACTTCGATAAATCATCCAATTTTTCTCAAACTGTATCATTTGTTTTTCTGTACATGTGCATCACTTCTACCGATTTTCATCCCATTCGGATAACTCCTTCTTGGTGCGTCATTTTTTTCGTCTAAGAGTATATATATCTTGAACCGCGCTTTCGAGACATGAAAACCTCAACTTGAATTTCGTCATTTGGCATAGTAGAATGGTAGATATAGGACTGTCCCATTTTTTTCTGCACCAAACAATACTTGAACAATGTCTGAAATTAAATATGAATAAACCATATTACTATCCTATAAAAGATATATTAAATGACTACGAGTTCGAAAATAAAATGCGAAAAGCACTCTTCTTTTGGTGAGTAGAGGAAAAAAGGTGCAAATGAGCTTCAATTTCTGTCACAAACGTTTCGAGGGGTCGAGTAGGTGTTTTGGTAGTCTTGTAATGAGTGATATTGGATGACGCACACATTCCATGTGCATGCTGATTTATTTTATACATCTAGTGACATACAATGGAGTTAATTTGCGAGTAGTAAAACTGTTCATTAAAGAAATATTTAAACTTGTGCAACAGCGAACAAGCAGTTGCTATTTTGCAAACGTGGCCTTTATTAAAATTATTTCGCGTATCGGTGTTAATAACACAAAGTACGTCAGAAACAATTGACTGCTTCTAAACAGGAATAAATACCAAACCCGCTATAGGATCCCACCGCCTTAACAACCGTCATAATCAATAACGACGAAAATTTAGTTGAAATGAAGCTTTGGTCAAAATCCTTAGCATGCAGCACTTCTTGCTGCAGCAAAAGTATCGTTGTTAAACCAAATTATCTACACAGGGCTTCTTTAGAGAATTAATAGGAACAGCATCAATCTCTTTGAAGAACCAACACCACAGTAGAACGCTAAATGTTTCTGAACCGTATACTCTCACGCTCGAAAGATTTCCTTGATAGTCCTTATATGCTCACAGCCATAAATGGGTTTTTCTGTCAGATGAAGCAACGAAAGCTGAATGCTAATGCCCAAAAGTCGTTTTTATTATTTTATGGGGACATCAAATAAAAACCCAAATAGGCTAATTTAGCGAAATTTGAGACTATGCCTTTAAGGTACTTCAAAGACAAAGCACAAGGAACGCGTCTTCGTTGGATTGTACCCGTTGTCCAGTCAGTAATCGTACGCATTGCTCAGGTACGGCGAATAATTCAGAACATAGTAATGTCACGGAAATTTTGACTATAGTAATAAATTCAGCAGCAGGGGCGAAATCTTTGCTTGCAAACTTTTAACCTGATGATATCGTATGAACTTCAAAGCTTCTGTTACAAATATTTCTGCGAAAATATGTATTTTCACCCTCTATTAACGCATAGTTTGCTTTCGAAACACTGCTTTTTACTCACCCTGTAGAAGTTTTAGCTGCTTTCAGCTCACCCTGTAAAAGTAAGCATGCCATCAGATTTTAAGGAGCAGAACAACGGAAGGAATTTTACTAATTCAACTCAGTATAATATATATTATAGTCATAAAGCAAGAAAAATGTGCAGAACGTCTTAGGAGACGAGGAGAAGATGTATGTGTGAAATATACAAAACATTTAATATGATGTTTTCCATAAATTAAAAATCAAATTCCACAAATAAATTTTGAAACTGTTGTTCCAAAATTTATTTGTTGTGCCCGTATGACATACATCCTTTGTCAGAAAAGTTCAAGGACAATTTTTTTATTTCTAAGTTTCCAGTACTAAAAAGGAAGAAACGTTGTTTTCATTTTACCTGGTATATATTCTTACTTGCCATTACCTTGGTCATGTTCTCGCGCAAACTACTAGGTGGCAAGGCTGTGCTTAGCAACACATTGTTCGGATTGTTGTCCCGTTCGTTAAGTGGCATAATGGATTATGAGCAGCAAAGAGTGAATATTAAGTTCTGCGTTAAGCTCGTGAAAACCCCTGGTGAATCGTGGATCATGATTAAGTAAGCCTATGCAGGCAAGGCGCTTTCAAGAGGTCGTGTTTTCGAACGGCAGAAAAGGTTTCGTGAAGGCAGAAATTCAGTGCAAGACGATCCCAGAGCTGATACTTACGCGTGGAGTGTATAAGGCAGTTGTTGCAAGAAGACCCTTATGTAACTCCGCGTATGCTATCAGAAGAACTGAATTTAAAACGTGATGTGCGTCATAAAATTTTCGAAGATTTAGAGAAACGGAAACTTAATGCAAGAATCGTCCCTCACTCACTAATAGACAAACAGAGAGAGGAAAGACGAAGAATTTCTTCTGAAGTATTGGATAGAGCCAGACGTGATCCCACATTTGTGACAAAGATTTTTGTGATTTTTTCTTGTTTCCGTGAGTGAACTGGTGCCTGAGAGGACAAATGAGCTCGCAAACATAGCAGTTGAAGATTTCCTTGCTTGCTTCCAAGACCTCCAGAAACGTTGGCAGTTGTGTATAAATAGCGAAGGAGACTACTTTTATAGCAGCTAGGATCATTATTTAGTAAATCCAATTTTCTATTTTTTTTCTATTTTTCTTTGCCCTGGAACCTTTCTGACAAAAGATGTACATGCACGTCTAAGAAGGTAATCAAACCACAAGTCTTAAATGGCGTAAACGATGCATCAGTTCTACTTTCTAAAGGCAATGACATTTAAAGACTTAAGTCATGCTGAGAATACATACAACTGAACCTGCTGCAATATCTGGTCTATCGTAGAGGCAATATGAATTTTTTTTGTGTGTGTGTGTGACCATGTTAAATCTGGAATCGCTGACATCAAAAAGCAAAGATAATTGATTTCATGCTTATTTAAAAGTATGCTGAATGTTAGCTTTATGGAGACTAACTGTCGAGACTAACTATCTGCGCAAAGAAAGTCAATGGTGTTATATGCCTAGAATTGAGTAAACATTTCAGGTACAAATGGGGAAGAACTTTTTGCTGCTTTCTCTCTGCATCGACTGTGAAAGTCTAAGCTTTCTCATCATTCGGCCTACTAACTGCGCACATGCGCATTTCCTGCCATAATTCGAAAAACAAAAGAGTTTTTCTTCAGCTATTGGGGCCCATTTTGCTTATCGTATCATGCAGAATGACATCCAGGCATTTTTAGATTCTTTCACACTGTATTCGATCGACAAGCGAAAGTACAATCGAAGTCCACTGTAACTAATGCAAGGGATCTGAATTTTTTTTCTTATGCCCGATTCGATAAGAAAAATGGATACTGTTCAAATATTCACGTTGTTCAAATAAATATATCATTCAAATGATTTCTTACAGTATTTCATTTTATACAATATAAATTTACACACACAATGCATTTTATAGCGTTAATATCTAAAAATTCCATATGAAAGTTTTCTCACTTTTAATGAAATAGAAATAGAGTCCAACACAGAAACCAGCGAGGAATCTAAAAGAATTTTTGCGAGGAATCTGAAACAATTTCGTACGTTCAGCAGTACAGCATTTTCCGTCACATCTGTTTTTAACATGATTTTTGTGTTAGTTTTATTCATGATTTCATGTATTATTGGATCTAAAATTTCTTAAATATGTTTTAGCTCCATGTCACGATGGAGACTGTGAAAATGGCGCTAAGTGCACTGGCAATGGAGATTTTAAATTTTGCGAATGTTTGCCAGGAACAACTGGTTCTGTATGCTCTGATGTTACGGACTGCCAAAAGGAGAATTTTTGTGGTACAGATGGCGACACTACGTGCACGTATGACAGTAATAAAATGGAAGCGATATGCCAGTGTTCGAATACTAGTAAGCTCTTTGATTGTTATGAGAAAGCATGCAGAGGTAAGTGTCTTGTTTCAATTTTCTTATTCATTATGCGCGGAAGAGAATTTTCAGAAACTATTTAAATTTTTTAAAATATGCTTTAGTTCCATGCAGGGTTGGAGACTGTGACAATGGCGGTAAATGCATTGGCAATGGATATTTTAAATTTTGCGAATGTTTGCCAGGAACAACTGGGCCTTTTTGCTCAGATGTTACGGAATGCCAAAAGAAGAATTTTTGTGGTACAGACGGCGACTCTGTGTGCATGTATGACAGCAACCAAATGGAAGCGATATGCCAGTGCTCGAATATTAGCAAACTCTTTGATTATAAGCAGAAAATATGCAGAGGTAAGTGTCTGATTTCATGCTCCTTATTTATTAGTATAACCGGAAAATAATTTCAGAAACTATTTAAATTTTAAAAATATGTTTTAGTTCCATGCAGAGATGAAAACTGCAATAATGGCGCTAAATGCACTGGAAATGAAGATTTTAAATTTTGCGAATGCTTACCAGGAACAACTGGCTCTTTATGCTCTGATGTTACGGAATGCGAAAATCAGAATTTTTGTGGTAAACACGACGGCTCTATATGCATGTTTGACAGCAACCAAATGCAAGCAGTATGCCAGTGTTCAAACAGTAGTAAGCTCTTTGATTATAAGCAGGAGATATGCAGGGGTAAGTCTTTTGTTCCAAGCTTTTTATTCATTATGATAACCTGAAAAGAAATTTCAGAAACTATTTAAATTTTCAAAATACGTTTTAGTTCCATGCAGAGATGGAACCTGCGACAATGGCGGTAAATGCACGGGCGATGCAGATTTTAAATTTTGCGGATGTTTGCCAGGAACAACTGGCTCTTTATGCTCTGATGTTACGGAATGCCAAAATCAAGATTTTTGTGGTACAGATGGTGACTCTGTGTGCATGTTTGACAGCAACCAAATGGAGGCAATCTGCCAGTGTTCAAACAGTAGTAAGCTCTTTGATTATAAGCAGAAAATATGCAGAGGTAAGTCTGTTGTTTTAACTTCTTTATTAGTTATAAATAGAAACAAAATTTAAGACACTACTTAAGTTTTAAAAATAAGGGCAATATGTACCTAAGATTTAATTGCGTGATCGTTGTTTTATGAAAACATATTTTATTAACCGAGTTCTTAAATTCGGTTCTGTGTATTTACTGTATTGATGTAAACTAACTGTATTTTTATGTTCTGTTGCGGATTTCTCGTATTTCTTTGACCAATGCTACTATCATGAAAATTCGTTTTTCTTCTAAAATTAAGGCATTAAGAGTTCCAGATGAAATCTCAATACATTTAAAGCGAAAAGAATTAAACATACAAAGATATTAAAATATTTTAAACCAAGCCTTTTAAAAAATACATATTCTATTAAAGCCTACAAGTGACCGAGACATGAAGTCGCTGAACACGGGTAGTTCTGATCGAGGCTCGAACCCGGGCTAACGTGCTGGCTGCATGGGCGTTTTCATAGTTTTCTCTCATGCGTAGCTTGTGTACGAGTCGGTTTCCCTTAGTAAGTCCTCCCCGAAGTCACCCCTACTTTTAGGCAAGTAGCCCTCGAGTGCCCTCGATTGCTATAAACTAAATAAACGAAAGCAAAAAACATTCTATTAAAATATGACTCGCCAATAAAGAGTTATAACATTTTGAGCAAATGGGCTCACTCTCACCTTTTCGAAGGTGCAACACGAGTGTGGCCAGTTCTAAGTTGAATTAAAAGTCTTCTGTTGGCTTCCCACTCTTACACTCTATATTTAACCCTTCTCAGCTTGTTTTGAAAGTGAATATTCCCGATCGCTGCTATTTACTGATGACAGTGTTGATATCTTTAAAAGGTGCAAGCTGATTGGACAGTTCAACAGGAGACGTAGCAGTTCTGCCAATTTATTGGCTTTTATTCCTACATATTCGGAAACTCCACAATAACGCGTCTGATAGCCACGCTTCCTCAAGCTCAAATTTAGGTTTATCACATACACAATTACTGGATTCAGCGTGTGAGCTTAAGAGCAATAAAAGAGTCAGTATATATTATGAACTTTCTACTACATAGTTTAGAAATGAAAGAAAGATCCTAGTATATTTCAAATAATTCAGAGGTTAGGACCCCACAAATATTATGCAAACATATGTCCCCATGTGATTGCCAATCACATAAGAGACTCCAACCTGGTTACTTCCTGTGGTCTCATCTGTGTATATTGGAATGTATATGCTGTATTTTTGCCTATGCTCAAGAGCTAGTTGTCTGTATACGTTTCGTTTGATATTTCTCTAATAAACATGTTAAAAAGCACCAGGAAACTGTATTTGTATTTGTCACCGAGGTGTTATTTTAAAATGCTTCAATACTTGGCACATAAACATGAGTCACACTGTGGTCTTCAATCAATGAGCGAATTCTTAAAGATTAAAAAAACTCGGAAGGTGGACATGCCTCAAACAGATGTTCACATATGTTATGAAGCAAAGGCATCTTACATGGACGGACAGGTTGTGATAATGTATTGAAATAATAATAAAGAAACCGTCACTCACGGTTTAAACAAAAATGACGATTCATAGCAATAAGTATACTCTGAACTGGAAATGTTCTAAATGCTCCAGAGATAGAGGGCTTAGCGATGAACTGTATCGAGTTTCAGTAAGTCATAAGGTCGTGCGGAATCATAACCACTGATCCAAAATTCAATTTTGAGCGGACAAGTGCAAAGCAACGAGCAACCATCCGCACCCCAAAAGGTTTTTGCTAGGACTTTTGAAAGGTTTAGTGTTTGGAACACTTCTTACGGAGGTACGGAAACGCTGAAGAAAGGCCAGTTTCCGATCTAATATAACACCTAAGACTTTCACCTGGGACATAACAGGTATAAAAGATACATAAAGGTCTGGGTCCGGATGACTATTATGTTTCCCGCAAAAAGGGACACACATAGTTTTCTTTTTTGAAAATATAAACCCTTGATTATATGATCATTTTTGAATCCTGCTACCAGCGATCTGCAATTATCTTTCCACATATCTCACATCTTCACTTCGTCAACTTATCTGGAGTTAGATCTTACCTGGAAATTAACATATGGTTATCTTGATACGGTTTAATGAAGTTCCTTTAGAACAGAATTAGTTTTTAAGATGGAAATATAACACTCAAAACACAGGCTTGAAACACACCTTTCTTCTTGTACAAATACATCTGGCACAGTTCATTTCTGACCTGGAAAGTCCTTGTCCTGAAAACATTTTGAATGAAAATAGCTAGGTTGCCAGCCACTGCATAAAACTCACTCAGAACACCGTATATTCGTGCCTTATCGCAAACATTTTCCATACCAAAAAATACAGAGACCGGACGGTTCCTTTTGACAAAGCCTTTACGAGTGGAAGTTTCCAAAAGAGTAGATTATCGATTGTCGTTCTTCTTTTGCGAAAACCTCCATGATATGCCGAAATTAGACTTTTCCTTCTCAGGTAATAGACAAGGCGGGAGTTTACTATTCTTTCATGCAGCTTGTAGACACAACTGGTAAGTGCATTAGCCATTAGGCCGATAGTTAAGGAAATTTTCAGGTCTTTCCGGGCTTTGCAACTGGAATGGCAGGAGCTTTCTTCCATGCATTGGAGAAAGTATGCTCATTCCATACCCAGCTGTTAAGAATGACGGCAGTAAATGGCTTGAAGGAAAGATACTTGAGCATTTTTAACTGACACCATCCACATGACAGGACTAGACCTATGTGTCAGAAACAAAGCTCGCTTTAGCTCAAAAATCCTAAAATAGCCATTATATGGCTCCGAGTTCGGAAGAATTTTCTTGAAACGATGCTTAGCAGAAAGAAATGACGCCTGTAATTGCTGTCACTGGAAACAGCAGCAGTGGTCTCATCAATTTTACTTGCAATTTCTTTTGTTCGTTAAGCACTTGGCCATCTTTTTCCAGAAAGGAAAGTGAGTTATCTTTAAAGATTCCACAAACTTTTCTATCTCTTTCTCATACTCGCTTACTTGATTTAGAGAGTATTACAATTCTGATTAAAGTCACAGATATAGGAAAGTGATCGTTGTCATAAGGGTCATTTCCTAGATTAAAAAGGCAACGTGGCAGAAGGGATGACGAACATATGGCAGGATTATTAGAATGAAAAGTTCTTGTATGCCCATGGAAGTATATGTGCTGTTCTTTATTCAACAAGCTTAGTGAATAGTCCTCTATCACGTTTTCGAGCTGTGTCCCTCGTGAATTTGCATCTTTACTTCCCCGGACTGTGGCCATTAAAGTCTTCTACAAGGATCAAAGGTTCAAAATAATGCAATTTATCAAATATCATTGATTTATACGCTGATAAGGAGGCAAATAGACAGAACAGACTGAAAACAATATAAAAAAAATAATTTGTATAGCTAGAGCTTGGAAGCATGTTGCCAAAATAAGAGAATTTGTCGGAAACCTACACCTCTGTTGGCACTCTTATTTATGGGGCTATCTTTTCTAGTGCAATAATACCTCCGAAGGTTTGCTTGTTCCTCAGATTTTAGAATGCCAAAGAGATGAGATAATGGACATCAATGATATCCTTGATGTTCACCAGCGACAGTTCCATGATATTATGCTAGGCATCATGAATGGCATTTGCTCTTTCCGTGCTGAGATTTGGTTTGGCGCTGAAGATCTTTAGGAACTTCCAGTCCCTCCTCTACATCCATTTTTGTGTTTAAATTGTTCAAACCTCATGCTCTCAAAATAACTCAGGATTTGAGTTCTAGGAAGTTTTTGAATTTTCTTTCCCTGTTCAGTTATTTCTCACGTCTATATCCTTCGCCTCTTTCTTATTTTGTATATTTCCCATAGGTGCAATAATTTTTGTGCTGTCGGTGTTTGAGTTATTTTTGAAATGGGGACTATTGCTGGTTCCGGAATTGTTTTGGTTTGATACTTAATGCTATTTGGGTAGTTATTGACTTGGCGGAAGGTCGGGCAATGCTTGCATAGGACTGTTACACTGCCGTTGGCTATTACTTACTATTTTTCTTGTTTCTGGACTTTTGTTGCTTGGATTTCTTTTTATGTTTTCCAGTTTGGGCAGGATCTCGAAATAATTTCCTTTTCAGTTTGTGTAGAGTGGCTCGGCAGTACAATTTTCACTACAGTGAGCAACTACAAAACAATCAGCTCAAAGGAGGTTGCCACGCCAGAATATTTTGATATGGCCAAAACGCTGGCAGTGTTGTAATTGTAACCGCATTGTATTTGGAATGAATGTAAGGTCTTAAAGGACAATTTCACTACCCAAGCTTTATACATTTTGGTAGATCAGACGAATTGGAGGTCAGGATCATGTGTTTTGTGTTAACTCTTTGAAGGCCAAAACACCCAAGACAGCCCTTAGCAGGTGCACTTTTCAAAAATGCATTGTATCAGTTATTACAGAAAACTTGTCCTGAAAGGAATTATTTATGTTTCTTATCTTTATTTGTTAGGAAATAGAAAGAATGTCATTCACTCTGTGCGTTAATGGATGGGGAGGGGAGGAAACTGGTGTGAATCTGGAAAGGCATTTCTGGCTCTTCTGTGAACTGATCTTCCTTTCGTATTTTGATTCGCTTCACAGCATAAAACTTCTGATCTTATTATTTGATGAGCATTTCTTCCTCTGTAACAGGAAAAAGACCAAGTACTGAAATTACATTTCGCTCGAAATTGAAAGTTTATATCCAAAGACTTTTATGTTATCCTATCCCATACTAGTCATTTCAGAAAGAGCGAAGATAGTTTAGAATTTTATGTTTCTGCAAGCAGGTCTCCAGAACGAATTTTCTTCACTTGTTTAGGCTCTCCTGAATAAGCCTGTAAATACTTTTGAATAAGGAATAGCGATAGTTTTCATAAATCACCTGATGAACTTGTAATGACAAGGAAACGAGGACGAGATTCGTCTGTTACATTTTCAACGGGTTCTACTCTTGGCTTCTTTATCTGCTGTATTAGACTGGTTTGGGATTCATATTTAAAGTATAATGGGAATTCGTATTTTGCCGCCCACCATCGGGAAGCCGTCCAACAAGGGGGTCCTGGTTCCTGTACCAGAGCTAACCACTTACTGTTTACCTGAGCAGAGGCCAAATTAGTGTGTTTGAGACAGTACCACGGCCATCAACTCTCAGGAGCCTTCTTTCAAACGACACCGATTTCCACGCACGGCAAACACGTGGCAGTTTTCTCGCCACTGGAAGCTAGATAAAAGAACTGTAACAGCATCTTATGAATGAGGAGAGGAATGCGAAAAGGGGAAAGATCACTAGATCCCCAGGATCTACACACCCGTCTCACCAAGACAATGATCCTCTAAAGGCTGGTGTCACTCACCACATAAGGAGCCCTGAGGCGAACAGTAATCCAAAAGGGACTCGCATCAGAGTGAATAAGTGTTTCCCCTGTAAATAGAATGCTGTTTTTATGAGTAGGTTCTATGCAAAGATTTTCCTTCTATAGCAGATAATTATCACATGCTTAGCTTTTGTTAAGGCAGACAATAAACTTGAAACTTCGTAAATATATAATGACTGTGCACTCTGAAATATTCATAGCTTATGTGGAATTTTAAATAAACTTCAGTTGCAAAACCCATTATTGCTGAGCACTGTATCAAAAGGGTATCGAAGCATTGCTTGCCAGATCTTATACCATGTTTTATTGGTCCTCTAAATGACTAAAATTTGGAATCTTTAAGGGTAGAAACATAACCTTTTGTCAGCTAAAAAATTTGCAAGTTTTTCATTACTATTTTGCTTTATTATACGATAGTTTAACGTTACAGCATTAACACTAAATGAATTTGTTTCTAGTATAATATACTGTTAAAACGGTGAATGTGGGGTCAAAATGTCATTTTCGAAATCAGGATAGTAATTAAACGAATGAATGTAATGAGGAAACATGCAACGCTGCATGTTAGATACGAAAATCTTAGAAATATAAAATATTTACGGAATTTCAGATTTAAGTCAAGTTAAATTAATTCTTAAATTATAACATAGAAAATATGCTTTTGGCTTTAAAGATGTTTGCATGCTTTTCAATGGCAAAATATTTTTTTCTTATTTTCCCAAATATTAGAGCAAAAATAGTTATAATACTTACATATAGTTTTTCCGACTGTATCACTGTAATATTTTTATATTAACTAACGTATGATGCTTCAGTTACATTAAGATTTAAGCAAAAAATAATCTAATAACTAAAATGGTCGATAGAGATATTAATTAAAAACTCGGAGAAACGATCATTTTTGCTGTCATTTTTTCGAGTGGCAAAACTCTAGCAAGCTGGAGACGAAAATCTGATTTATTTCGAAAGTTGTTGCCACTGCTCGCCGCTTTCAAATCCTAGAGTTTGTTAAGAACAAATTTTTAAGTTTTACGATGAAATAAAAGTACCATTGCCAAACATTAAATACATTATTCCCGATTCCAAAAAACTCGTCGGAAGTCATTTCGACCCATCTTCATGTGACTTTAACCAGCCGAAATATTAATTAAAAACTTCGAAAGCTCTAATTTTCGCACTCATTTTTCCGAGTGGCAACAATCTCGCGCGTTGCATATAAAAATGCTTTATTTCGAAAAGTGTTGCCACCGCTCGCTTTCAAATCGTAGAGTTCGTTAATCAAAAATTTGTAAGTTTTACAAAATCTAAACATGTAAAGAAGAACGTCTGTTTGTTTGTTCGCGTTATTGATTTCTGATCAATTATATTTTTTTGCCACATTTAATCGACTGAAATTGAATATAGGTGAAATATTGGATGGATTTGAACTTTTATGACCATTTGATTAGAAAGACGAAAATCATTAAAAATTGCGTGCATTTGTTGCTGACATAATGAGAGAAAATTAGCTTATTTTTCTATTGAAATTTTGTATATGGATTCCATATCGCATCATACTGGAAAATGTAGGACTATGAATCCCATTTTTCGCATCTTTATTAGAGAAGGATTACAGCAGTACCGTTCTCTCTGTTGTTAGATGAATTACTCTCAATCTAACCTACCTGGCATCGCGCAATCCCGCTAGTAACTTAATAAAATTTATTTTACCAAAAGAAAACTTTACAGTTCTGAAACTTTCCACTACTGATACTACTTCAGCTACTGATACTACTTTCCGCAAACTCCATTTCTTGATATTACTGGAAGACATATACGATTAAAGTTACATTTAAAGGCCAGATACAGTTACAGTTGCATATAGTGATGAATTACGTTTATTCAGTTACAATACCCATTACATTTATACAAAGATCGGACACAAATGTCTCCAAATGGTCGCCAGTTTTTGGCGCTCTCTCGCCAAACTAGTCGCCAAAACCTTCGCTAGCTTGGCAATATTTCGCCAATTTAGCGAGATAGCCATTTACTCAATGTTATACAGACTTGCCCCTGCGTCCTTACTTTTCCACCAAAGCTTCGCTATCTTAGAATTTTTAAGTTACATTATTTAAACGAAATACTACTTTTCAATAATTTTAATATAATTCTATTAAAATTATTTACATATGCACAAAATTAGTAACAATATAATGCTTTAAGCTAAATTAGTATCTTTAATAAATTTATAAGGTATTTCTACCTCCTTCTTTGCATGCCTTCGTGGTGTAGTGGTCAGCACGCTTGACGCTTGTTCGAGATGTACGTTGTTCGAGTCCCGGTCACGACATTGCTCATCTCCTGCTTCGAAATAATCCTCATGTCTCTAAAAGTTTTAATAGTCTACAGTTTATCAACTTAGCTTGCGCATTTGTCGAGAAATTACATGATAACCTTATTGTTAACTTTCATTCTTCCACTTCACAGGAGTTAAAAAAAACAATCACAGCTCCTAATCTAAGACTCAATGATGTTTAACGTTATATAAATAAAATAAGTGCATAAATATATATACTATTTACAATAATATGGCAGGATCGCTTATTTAACTTTACTTTTGTAGTGCCATGTCAAGAAGGAATATGCCAGAATGGAGGTGTTTGCACCGAAAGATTCTGCGAATGCTTGCCGGGAACTGGTAGTGATTTTTGCGAGGAAATTTCTGCGTGCAAGAATATATCTTTCTGTGGTTATGGTAATGAAGCTGGATGCATTTATGACAAAATAGAAAAGATAGCCGTGTGTGAATGCTTAAATCCCAAAACAAAATTCAACTACCTTACAAGAACATGCCGTGAGTACTCCTTTCCTTTTATTACTTTAAGTATTCTAGGTACTAACGACGTTTTCTACTTAATTCTAAGATAGTGAATAAAATTCTTCAAGAAAATCATATGTGAATGCTCTAGATCCGATGCAAAATTCAAGTATCTTGCAAAAATCTGCCATGAGTAGCTTTTAAAGAGTCTACTTTTGTCTTCAGCTACTGTAATAAGCACAGATACTGAAATATGTGCAATATATTAAGGACTCTACAAAAGGAAATATGAAGAAACAATATTTGAAAAAAAGAAAAATCTGAAAGGTTTCAGATTTTAAATTACGTCCAAAGGGGCTTTTTTTTAACATTTTGTGTGTTACCTTTATTTACTAAATATCATATTCTTCTCACTTAAACCATAAAATTCAGTTCAACAGCAATATCACAAGATAATTTTAAAATGAGTCTATCTTTAAAATTTCTGATACACAGTTCCGCGCGCCCGAGATAAAAAGGTTTTTTTTCCCGTAGAGTGTTGCCATTGCTCGCTTTTAAGTCCTTTTAGTTTGTTCATCAGAAATTGCTTAAAGTTAATTTACGAAATATGATATAGATAATAAAACAAATACCAAATTCCAAATTTGGGCTTCCAGATGAGCATATTCGGGTGGAAACGTAAGTTATTCAAAATTGGATGGCTCTAGGTACCGTTGTTTTATCACATTTGAGAAATATACATACATTTATGCAAATCCTTCATCATTTAATTTCTTTAAATATAATACAGAGCTGCAATATTTGGTGGCAACAGTTTGAAAAGTGATACAATGCTTTTAGTGATTCGACGCAAAATAGCAAAAAGAAAACAATAGTCTTTCAGGGACGAAGCCCCTGTGGACTAAAAAATATTTAAAAGCCTTTTACTCTCACTTCATGTCTCTTAGTATGGATTGCATTTATTAAATAAGTTATATACTTCCTTTGTTTCTTTCCTCTATTATATTTTTCCTCGTTAATCTACTTCCTCTTGTTTTACAGATTGCGATTGTGGTGTCAATGAAATGTGTTATTTTGACAGTTCTGAAAGAAAGAAATGCATTTGCAGTGAAGGATTTAAAGAATTTAATGGATGGTGCAAAGGTACGTATAAAAACGCAAAAGAATTATTCTTAACAGGTTGCAAATTCTTAAAACGTGTTGTTACGTGCGTATGGGTTGGTAAAGGACTAAATGCACACGAAACCGATAATAGCTTAATAAAATTCATTTCCCCTAAAGAAACTGTAAAGTTTATCCTAATTTTATAATAGTTATTTTAAGTTTAGGCATCTTTCCTATCCCTTCCAGCTTCAGCTTACAATTTCCTACCAGAATGTGTTTTCAAAAACGCGGTTAATGCAAATGAGTGGTGTTCAAGTCGATGTTTCACTGACTTCTTTAGAGAGCCCGAGTTCCTGACTAGCGCGCGTTTGCTTTTGGCTACGTCTCTCTCTCTAAGCTATTACTGCGCTCGGCCGTACTTTAGGCCCCTGTTTGGCTTCGCCGACTGAATGAAGATCTAGGGGCCAACTACTTAGAATCTTGATAGCTTCGGCTATACCTTTCAGTTAGCTTTGGTTAAGCTTAATTAAGTTTAATTTCAGATTAATTTGAGTTCAAGCCCAAGTGGAGGCTTTGCTGTACACTCCGAGTTAGGAGCTGATTGTGTCATATTTATTTTGAGAAAAAAGGGTAGTTTACCTTTCTTAAGTTTCTGTTCACACACTCTAACGATTATTCGCTTACCAGTGTTTGGGGTTTCAAAGATTGAACTGTGAAATAAGAAGGAATTCACAAAACACTCTACGATTGTGGGACTTTCCACAAAAGGGCTTGTACAGCTTTTCTCAATATAACAGAGCACAATCACTTCAAAGTGCTAAAAAGGCTAAACACAACACAATGCAAAGCGCATCTAAAGAGCGAAGTTCGTAATGCTCTCAATACTCCGAAATCAACTCCGAACTAAACACTGAGAACTGATGCTCTCTCTGGTCTTATATAGTTTTCTCCCGGCCGACGAGAAATTTACAGTACATTTCCTTTCTCTAAATAGCTGGAAGGCACATGAAGTTTTATATATACGGATTGAAAATCTAAAATAAGATTTCTGGCAATAAATTTAGGACAATTTATATCAAACGTGGATTATAAGATTTTAAATCCTTTTGCCTTGAATCTAAATTACGTGTAGCGATATCAAGCTCATCATAAAACTTCCTCAAAGCTAGAATATTTGAAGAATTTTAAACACTTTGCAAGTTTAAAATTTTACTCATAAATGAATCAATGATCATATCTTTACGGCCAAAACGATCTCTAAGTAACTTTACACATAAAAATTTTTAACAATTAATTAGAAACCAGATTTTATACATATTTAATTCTCCTCTAGTCAAATATGTTTTTAATAGGCTATTTTTCCAATTTTCGAAAATGAATGATTTGGATTAATAGAGATCTTAAATGAGTTCAAAAATTCGTACCAGTATTTCGGGTCTGTCGAATACAGTTTGATTATTAATTCATGAATTGGATTTGAAGAGGGTAAATTTAAGTTATCATTCAAAGTACTTAAAACTTTTCATGATGTTCAAGAGTTAGTAAAATTTTCTTTTTGTTTCAATGTTTCAATAAACAGTGCTAATGTTTACTTTTTTCTCAATTACGTTTATATTCATTAAATGTTCAGTTTGATTATCTAAGGATTTTAATTTATTCATTTTTTCAACTAAAACTTCTAGATGTTCCTCTAAGGTAACAGATATATCATTTTCATCTGTTAAGGCAACATCAATACTTGAAATTAGTTTAGTAGTATTATTTTAAAAGCGTGTTTTCGTTTTTAATTTTTCAAAACGTTTTGTGAAACCATGTTTCATACTTCAAAGAATCATACATTCAAAGTGAAAGTTATAAACGTAAGTAACTCACCTGTAATCCTTTTGGAAATGGTTAAAGATTGCTAATCCAGATTCGATGGTAATAAGAAACTGATCCCAAATCCGTTGGTAATAAGAATGCTGCACTAAACGCAATCCATAAAATCCACAGGAATTTTAACATAGCTATGGAAAAGGAACATATGAACTTCTGACACCATAAAATTACAGAAAAAAATATCGCTAATGCTCATTGAATTATTACTAAACTACAATCAATTTAAATGAATTAAAAATGATAGAAAAAGAAAAAGAAGAAGGATCCCCACAGCATTAAACATTTGCATCGGTCATCGTCCTTCACTCATTTAATGCGTTTATCTAGACAGACAGACAAAGAAGACAGATGTCTTGTTTTGCACCCGCTAAGTCTTTCTGCACCGATAGGCGAAAAATCAAGCTTTGTCACTTTATCATTAAGTAGCTCAGTTACAGTCACAGTTGCGTGGCTATTTCCCACAATATTATAGACCAGTTTATATATAGAAAGATTGATATGCTTCCCCGAAGGACCTCAAATTGTTCAGTGAAACTTAGTGCATTCTGCTTTATTTGCAAAGCAGAATGCACTAAGTTAAACTTAGATTTTCAAAATAAATATGTATTTGAACTTAAATGAGAATGGCTGTAGCTCTCTTATGGTGACTGTATATTTTAAAGACGTATTTTGACGAGTAGCGGATAGTAGATGGTTCCATCAGTTAAGCAGTAAAGCTGAAAAGTCGTAACGGCGGTAGCGGTACAGTTGCTTAACTGACGGTCTCCAGTCTCCAGCTTTTCTCTTACTTTTAGTATTCGCGGCAAGATTTTAGTTGAAGTAAGAAATGTCAAGCTCGTACGATGTTCTCTTTAGCCCAAATGAGACGTAGTTCCGAACGAGATATTAGTCTCGAAAGGGCATATTGCATCGAAACAGTTAATGTGTTATAGCACTTTTCAGATTGTTACCACCAAATATTATCGCCCTGTATTATACTTAAAAGAAATTAAGTATCGAGAATCTGCTTAAATATATGTACGTTTTTCGTATTGTTGAAAAACAACGGTACTAGAGCCATCAAACTTTGAAAAACATAGTCCTCCTCCCGTACCTAAGCACCTAGAAGCCCGAATTTTGAATTACGAATTCGTTTTATTATCTATTTCGCATTTTGTAACATTTTAACGAATTCTTGATTAACAAACTCAAAGATTTCAAAGCGGGCAGTAGCAGCAATGTACGAAATAAAACATTTTTATCTCCAGCGCGCGAGACTGCCTGTTGAAAATTCTAAAGATACTCTGTTTTCAAATATTTTGAGTTTTGCTGTTGAATCGACTTTTATGTGGCATAAGCGTCAAGAACGTGATGTTTAATAAAGTAAAAGCACAAAATGTTAATAATAAAAAGATAACAAAAAGCTTTGTAAAGCCATCTTAGTAAGAAAAGTAAACATTGTTACGATGAACTGAGGAAAGATAAGTAGAAAAAATGTATCTTAACAGTTAAGGCTGCACCAGGAATTCTAAAAGTATAATTGCTATGCTGCTTCTAAAAGTTTTGTTAATTTTGCTATTGAATTCTGTGGCATAAGTGCGAAGAAAATTATGCTTAATAATAAAGCTAAAAAAATAAGAAATCAAATGGCTTTAGTAGGAGGGAGTGTAGCAGCAGACTGATAGACTGCGAGCTCAGCGAAGCGTAGAAAACCTTAACAAACTCTTCTGGGCGACAGTTAAAATCTGAAACCTTTCAGGTTTTTTTTAATTTAGTTTTTTTAATCAAGCTTTTATTAATAATGGAAATAGACTGTTACTCTCATAATCATTTTCTACCTAGTTAGAACATGTGTTGAATTTGTCTACTTTTTTATATTTTCGCAACGAAGCAACGAAACGTGCTTAATTGACATATATGGAGAGCTGAAATGTGTCTGCTTTAAAAGGTTTAGACATTTTTATGGAAAATGTGAAGATGAGTGTAGCAGAATAACGGAAAATTATGGGAAAAAGTAATGTAAAAAAATAACTCCCACATTTGTAAAGTACTAGTTAATACTTGTTTGACAGTTTCATATTATTGATTCTAATATACATATATATATATATATATATATCTTTATATAACAGGAATAGTCAAAATGCTCTCTGTCAACCGCACGTGGCTCTCAAGTAGCTTGACTAGGGTTAGGAAACTGCAAGTAACCCACTGATTTCTTAAATTCGACTCACCTTTAACAAATATTTGTGTATTTTTGTAATGTATACGTAATTGTATTTTTAAACAGAAACTGCAAACACACCTTTCTTCGCCATGCAGTAACTTAACTCCACAAATTAAATTACTGATTACATGTGTAATAATTTATTTCTATGCCGTGCATTTATATCTGTGCTGAAGTGTCTAGAGTAATAGATAAACTAATAAGTTCTGTTTTTGTGAATTACAACCAGGGCTATGTTACTTTTGGAACAGGTAATGACTATCGGGAGAGCACAGTTTTTGATTTCTTAACCGTTTTAGAAGACTTCCTCGTTACCACGGTTTTTTAATTCATCCAGTTACTATGTAAAATTAATCTAACGATAGTAGCAGATTTTAAGAAGTGCTACCTAATTCCATGTAAATGCCTACATTTATAATGCCTGCATTTTAATATCTGCATGTAATAATAGTTCGTTTTAGGTTGTGCAGTCAATTGCATATATTGAAAGATTTAATTTAGAAAATTCTTCAAAACCAATTTTGCGTAACAAAGCTCGATAAAATAGTATTACTCAGAAGTAGGGGATCAGATCTTAATTTTAATTGACTGGGTATTAGGTTGCTGACTATAACAAACGTTTGTTTGCATCATACATTTTACCTTACAAAATTTTGATGTGGACACCGCGTGACTTCCTTGTACGACCAATTAAATTATACACATTTTTTTGCTGCATTTCATGTAAACTTGAATTTCATTACAGATATATTTCTCATTCAATTAATTCAGTTTTCATTTGACGGCAGGGCAAAATACATAAAAACTCAAAACATCTTCATTACAACTTGTAAAATACAGAAAAATATAAAACATCAAATACTGTTAAAAACAATTTAAAACATTTTTACAATTAAAATTAGAATTTCTATGCAAAAACAAGCAATCCAGCCACAGGGCAGGAGGACAGACTTTACGGTGCACAAAATTAAAAGTTTAATTTTGGTCCCACTCGGAAGAAAGACACTGAAGTTGGTGCACGACATAATTCATTATTCCGCTTAGAGTTCTAAATGTCAGCAAATGGTGGCCACGCTAGGCTTAGTAACACTTAAAGAACATTTATTCTGTCCGTACGTACAGATGTCACGAAAAAACATCGTTTAAATGCATTTGAGAGCGAGCAAAATGGATACGTTCGTTGAAACGTGATACGCGAAATTTTTCGTGATTACAATACATTCCTTACTTCGTACAAGGAAGTAAAAATTATCCCTCTTCATCTATTTTTAATTTTTTTTTTCAGAATGCGACTGTGGAGATAATGGAACCGTGCTCTTTAGACACATATGGAGAAAAGAAATGTGTATGCGATAATGGATTTGCAGAACTTAATGGAGTTTGCAAAGGTAAAAAAAAAATTGTAAATAAAAAAAATAATAATTTGGGCAAAAATTTATGAAAATCGTAGTTTTCTTTTAATTTGTTTCGTTTGTTTTTTTATTTTAAACAATGCGATATATATAAAATTAAAATAAATAATTAAAAAATATAGAGATAAACGAAAAATCACGTAGAAAAGAAAACAAAACAGAGGAGGGAATTTAGCCTTCTTTGACGCAGCAGTAACCAGAGAATTATTATAAAGAACTTATAAACCAAAAAAATAAAGGGGCGAAGCTATAACAAAGACGTCTTCACCCAAGAGAACTATCATGCCACATATAATGTCCGTATCACATATGTTTCCTCTACGAGGGACTGGCCGTCGAAAGGGAGAATTCTCAGAACCTGCACATTTCCACGAAACCTACGTAGCTTTACCATTTTCACTTACTACAAAGACTTGAACGCCAAACAGTAATCGATTATCGCTCAGATGGGGATCACGTGATCCTTCAAAAGCGGAACTGTCGTCTGATTGATTGATCTCCACCCGGGACAGAGCTGCAGCCGATACACTTTCGGGGACTTTTCAAAAAATCTCCCGTAGCCGGTACATCGTTTCCATAGCTAGGCAGGACTTCGCCTCCAGGGGATTGTTTTCTTTTTAGTAATCTTCCCTTTTAAACCAGTGCTACCAGAATCTCGTTTCTGAGTAGTAAAGTCCCGTCTAGCAGAGACCGTCACTAGATGTGATAACTAGTTAAAGGAAATCAGCTGATAAGTTAATAATACGGATTGAAAAGCTAAAATTTCATGATAAAATTTTATAATACAATCAAAAATGTTTTTAAATATTTCTTTGCTACCTAAAATAATTTTGCTTTCATGGCAACTTGTTTAAGTTCTAGGAATTATTATGAACTCATGCAGTCTCTCTCGTAAATGTAGATTTATGTCCTTATACATTAGTCCTCCTTTGCTTTTTAACGTACATAATTATTACCTTTCTTTCCACCTCTTTAAAATTAAACAAGCAAATTTAACTCGAATTCAAGAAAGGAAGCTTGCGTTTTTTTTTTTTCTTTCTTTCTTTTTTTTTTTTTTTTTTTTTTTTTTTTTTTTTTTCTGAAAGGCGAAATAACCATCTTTTGAAAAACCTTTGAAATACTTCCTAATACAGAAATACCTTTTTAAAACGCCCTTATCTTTGTGCTCTAAATTTTAACTGCCTGTATAGATGTACGACCTATCATAGACTAGATCGAATTTAAGTATAGCCTCTATCCTCCACAAATTGCTTCTGACATTACTGTTGAATTGTCAGAATGCGGAATCAACGTCGTAACTTCATTATTGAACTTCCCAGCATAATGGATAAACATTCTGACTTTACTATAAAAAATTGGATCTTGGTATGCAAATTTAGCAGATACAATCAGACTTGTTGAAATACCCGATGAGTCTAATTTTATTTGCTGTTTAAAATCTCCATCCTATTTTCAAATCAACTAAGTCCATTTTTTCCTTTAAAGTGCCCAATAAAAAATACTAAATTTTAATTCAAATTTTAAGAGTGTTAATTAAAAAATCCTTAACAAGAAATTTTCGTCTCAACAGAAATTTTCAAACCAAAAATCAATCTCATTTTTATATCGGACTGATCTATTTAATTTATTTGTTATGCAAAAGGTATTTGCATAACAAATAAATCAATTGTGGTTCATGGTATATTTAAACACAATTATGTAGTATGGATTATGTTTAGCACGATATGAGCAATATTAAAGTGTAAAGTTTAATTTTGTTTGAAAAGTAATATCTATTAATTAGAATACATGATTGATTTTAATTTGGCTTTGAGTTGCAGAAACATGCAAAAATGACTCCGACTGTTTTCATGGCGGGGAATGTAGACAAAGAATCTGTTTATGCAAGAATGGTACGAACGGTGACAATTGTCAGAATATCGAGGAATGCAGGACGTTAAATAAAGTGTGTCGAGCGGGTAATGCTGTATGTAGTTACAACATTGAAGAAGAAAACGCTTCCTGTAAATGTGAAGAACAGGGGAAGATATATAACAAAATAACAGGAAGGTGCGAAGGTAAGATATAGCATAATGTGTTATAACTGTATACTTAATAAGTGTATGAAATATGAAAGAAAATTTCAGTACTATTATATAATGCTGTTACGTGCGTAAGGGTTCATAATAGATTGAATGCACAAGTCGATAAAAAGTTAATAAAATTTATTCTTTTCACAAGAAATAAAACAAAATGCTGGAATATTTCCTCAGAGATATTCGTACAATATCACAATACCTCACAACAGTTATATCTTTAAACTACTAGAATATAAACAGAATGTCCGAGTGTGCATTATTTTCATTGCCAATAAAAACTAGCGTCAATAACGCATTTGAAAATCTGTAAATGGACCTAAGTAATTTGCAAAAGGATATGCAGAGGATGTTCGCACATTTTTAGACGACGTTAGTTTGCTATAAAAAATCGCCTGCTTGGAAAAGATTTTTTTAACTGCAATTATATTTTTAAAAGTGTAAATTATCGTTTGCTGTTTGACAATTTTGTTTTCATGCAAAAAGGCGCTCTTAGAACAGCAGTTGAACGGAAGGCTATGTTTGTGTTCTTTCGGAAGAAAGTTATTCGTATTTAGTTACTAAAAAATGCCGAGGAAGCCACGATTTTATGGTATCATATCTAAACCAATGATAGATAATATTGTCAATAAGAAAGGAAACCAATCAAAGTTTGGCTTCAAGGAGAAAAATTGTTTCAAATACGTAGCCAAAGAAAAAAGGAATGTTTCGAATGTTGGAAAAGTAAGACCTTTAATGTTAAAAGAAAATTCTCGAAGCCAAAGGAAAGAACTCCACAAACATAAAAATGCTGAGTGTCACATGTAAACAAAGTGATTAATTCTGATCTGACCCAAAGTGCCATCAATTAAAAGAACTGCATCAAGACAAAGCAAACAGCCGTATGCGAAAATCCACTGTTAATTTTCTGAAAAAAAAATGGAACAAGAAATATCTCACAACAGTTACATCTTTAAATTACTAGAATATAAAAGAACTTAAATTCAAAATACAGAGAAACTAATTCGATCTCACAGCGAATTCGCTACAGTTCAATAGCAGCGCTATTTATACAATACAGTCCGCTTAAAACAACAACAACTCAGCTAAGGTGTTTTAATTCGGCTTTTGTAAGCTTTTTAATTATTCACGAGAACATTCTGATAAAATCTATTTTCTCGATTTTTATGGATGGCAACAGCAATTACGAGATATTTATTTATTAAATATTAAAGGCACGCGCTCTTGTATTTTTACTTTTCCGGCGTAGCTTTCTCTTCAAACTCGTCACGCGCTGCGTTGCACGGGAATATAAAACAATTTTAATTACAATTCTAGATAAATAGCTAAATAAATACAAAATTCGTAACAATACACTGGGTTCCAGAAGTTAAGCACGTAAAGGTAAAATCAATAAAAATGGAAAAGTGAAGCTTTAATGCACATGAAGATAGCAAATGCGTTTATACATGAAAGAAAACAAGAATTGCATGTAAAAATAAAAAACAATACTTAGTTTTCGTAAATTATAAGATGACACTCCATTTGGTTTACTAACATAATGATGTTTAAAGCTAAAAATAACTAAAGAAAACTTATACATTAATAATTTATGCGACCGGACTTTCACAGCAGTTCCATGCAACAGCGATATCATGCTTACAGTCAAGTTATTAATCATTGCAGGTGCTATCAATAGTCATTCCTATATTAGGACAATTCCTAAGTGTCTGAGACGGGCTGGAGGAGGTAAATGTGCAGAGACTGAGCAACGGAAAGCATCCCAAAGAATTTCAATAGGATTAAGGTCGGGCGATTACGGCGGCCACTCCATACGAGAAGTGCCCTTACTCTTCAAGTACTCGTTTAACAGTGCTGGCATAGGAACTTCGTTTTCGACCCGCTTTGCGGCCAAGGTATTTCACCGCGCAGCGTTTGGGCATTTCATAACAATAATAATGTGGCACATAATTCACTTGAAAAAATTTTAAACAATATTGCTTACATTTCAGAGAATGTTTAACAAGTAGACAAACTTGAGAAAAAATAACGAAAACCTAATCTCTTTTTCTGATTTATTAAATATATCTTCGGAGCGTAAATAAAAATACATATGTTTATATGTAAATAATTAAAAATACCTTTTATATCTTACGACACTTCATCATGTTTCAAGTCTGTAGCTTTGGATAGAAATTAGTGGAAATAATCTTCATCATAGACTGTAGATTCTCTTTGATTAATCGAGTTTTCTTCTTATTTTAATTTTCAACCGTAAAGAAAGGCAGTTCATATATAAATGTATTCCCGAACAAAGAGACAGATTTTCTTAATGCAAGAATTTGTAACTGCTTTATTTTTTGACAAGAATAAAAGTTAATATTATCCGTGTCTTTAAATCTTGGAATAAGATGTACAAAAGCTGTTAGTACATTTTTAGACAATTTTCATTGTATTTACAGAAATATTTTACCTAAAATGTTTATGTTTTAAATGTTTTGTTTTATAACTATTATTATTCACTATCTTTCTACATCATAAGTTCCAAGGTAATAAAGCTTTTTTAAGTGGTGGAAGAGGGATTTTGACCCATTTCTCTGGAACAGCTTTTCAAAGTCCAAGAACGTCTATAGATCAGCGTCTGGGCAATCCCCTTTCTAAAAGTCCAAAGGCCCAAACGTCCATGGATGATACATCAGGAGGTTTAGTATGGAGATGAGTGAAGGGTATGGCATTGATATACGTTAAATAGCCGCATGCCAAAATCCACTGTTAATTTTTTGAAAAAAAAAATGGAACAAGAAATATCTCACAACAGTTATATCTTTAAACTACTAGAATATAAACAGAACTTAAATTCAAAATACAGAGAAACTAATTCGATCTCACAAAGAATTCGCTACAATTCAATGAGTTATGAGTGAAGGGTATGGCATGCTGCCGAATTAAAACACCTTAGCTGAGTTGTTGTTGTTTTAAGCGGACTGTATTGTTTAAATAGCGCTGTTATTGAATTGTAGCAAATTCTCTGTGAGATCGAATTAGTTTCTCTGTATTTTGAATTTAAGTTCTTTTATATTCTAGTAATTTAAAGATGTAACTGTTGTGAGATATTTCTTGTTCCATTTTTTTTCAGAAAATTAACAGTGGATTTTCGCATGCGGCTGTTTGCTTTGTCTTGATGCAGTTCTTCTAATTGATGGCACTGTGGGTCAGATCAGAATTAATAACTTTGTTTACATGTGACACTCAGCATTTTTATGTTTGTGGAGTTCTTTCCTTTGGCTTCGAGAATTTTCTTTTAACATTAAAGGTCTTACTTTTGCAACATTCGAAACATTCCTTTTTTCTTTGGCTACGTATTTGAAACAATTTTTCTCCTTGAAGCCAAACTTTGATTGGTTTCCTTTCTTATTGACAATATTATCTATCATTGGTTTAGATATGATACCATAAAATCGTGGCTTCCTCGGCATTTTTTAGTAACTAAATACGAATAACTTTCTTCCGAAAGAACACAAACATAGCCTTCCGTTCAACTGCTGCTCTAAGAGCGCCTTTTTGCATGAAATAAAAATTGTCAAACAGCAAACGATAATTTACACTTTTAAAAATATAATTGCAGTTAAAAAAACTTTTCCAAGCAGGCGATTTTTTATAGCAAACTAACGTCGTCTAAACATTTGCGAACATCCTCTGCATATCCTTTTGCAAATTACTTAGGTCCATTTACATATTTTCAAATGCGTTATTGACGCTAGTTTTTATTGGCAATGAAAATAATGCGAACTCGGACATCAAAAAATAATTAAGTTCTTGAAATTGTTGTAACACTATACAGGGTGTTATAAAATATCCGTACATTGTTGAGAAATATGTTCTAATTTTTTTTGCAAGTGATCTGAAAGAATGCTGTCAACAGAGGAAAGAATAGTCGTTGTTTGTGCCCGTAGACATGGATTAACGTAGCAACAGGTGCAGAAGGACTTCGCCCGCAAATTCAGAAAGTAAGCCCTTACCAAAGCAGCTATTAAAACCTTGGTAAACAAATTCAAGTGAAGTGGTAGTGTTAAAGATGGAGACCGCTCTGGGAGACCTTCAATAACTCCACAAGTTGTACAAAGCGTACAAGAAGCGATTACGAGTAGCCCCCAGGCATCTACACGAAGACTCAGCTGGAAACTCGGTATTTCGCATACTACTGTTTGGAAAACTCTACACTATCATTTAAACAAGGATGCCTACCATATTCAAACTGCGCATAAACTTGAAGCCGAGGACTATGCAGTTCAGCAAGCCACGTGTTATGATTTGCTGGAAGCTGTGGAGAAGGAGAACTTATTTAGCGACAAAGCTAATAGTCATAATTTCCGAATTTGGGTTGATGAACAACCAAAAGTGTTAGACGAGTCTCAACAAGACACACCTAAAGTTTACGTACGGATTGGAATCATTAAGCTCTTTCATGTTTGTAGAAAGGACCATCTCTGGAGAAATTTATTTCGATGTGTTGCAACAATATCTTGAGCCACAGCTAGTATCAGATAGCATTATTGACACTGTTGTCTGCCAACAAGATGCCAACAAGCCCCATTTTCCCATCATTGCGCGTAATTGCCTTAATGAAAGGTAGATTAGGTGGAATGGTCGTGGCTTTATTAACGTATCTGGGCTCCACGGTCACCAGACGTAACGCCCCTAGACATTTTCGTATGGGTTTTGTTAAATACAAAGTATGTCGAGGGAAGATTAGCAGCACTGAACAATTAAAACAGAGAATTATGGCTGCAGCAGCTTAAATTACACCAGCGATTTTATATAAGGTGTTCTGGAGTGCAGTGTGGTGGTGGCAATTGTGCCTAGACACACAGGGAGGCCACATTGAATTGTATTAATTTGGTGTTCTATTATGTTGAGTTTTCATGTAAATAATTCATATTTCAGAATAAAGCCTATTTAAGCAAAAACGTATAGATACTTTATAAATACTCTATATTTTCAGAAAATTCATGATTGAAATGTCTTCGCGAGCCGCATGAAAGGGCCTTGGGGACCGACAGTTTGAGATCATCGCTCTGTAACATATATTGCTGATAAATTGCAGATTAAAAATCTATAAAATGTAAGAAATGTAGAAAATATGCATAATGTAAGAAATGTAGAAAATATGCATAATGTAAGAAATTCGTAAAAGCCTTCAGGTTTTTAAGAAATGTAAGTTGAATTCTCAAAAGCCAAACGGTTAAACTCGTTTGAAGAACCAAAGAAACCAAAATATGTAAACTACCAAAAAAAAAAAACAATTGAACATTAAACCGGAGTGATGGTCTTAAGTTTAAAGGCCTAAATTTACAAATTTCTGGAATACGAAAATTAAAATTACAGGTATACTTCATTAACGACCTTTACAAAATCATATTAGCCTGTTAAAATTTTTCCGCGTCTGTCTGTTTTTTGTTTGTTTGTTTGTTTGTGACATCATCTTCTCCGGAAACGGCGGGACTTGAGTTTCGAGATACACTGGTGTGCAAAAATTAAGGACGAAGTCGTAAAATTGGCATATCAGCTGAACGAAGAGGCAGAGCGGACAGAAAGACCAATCAGGAGATTAAGTAAGGTGATGTACGTTAGCACATGCGCAGATATGCAGGTAGACGTAATGGGGAAGTGTCGGAGTAGTATAAAGCATGTTGTCGGTGTAAGATCAGTATTTCTGGCAAAGAGATTGCACGCCGTATAGCAGTTAAAATCACACCGAGTTGCTGCCTCAGCGAGAAATGGCGAATAATCAAACTGTTAGACGACATCTGGATGCTTTTACCCGAGGTCGAATCATTGGGAAGTTGGAGGAAGGACGCAGTGTGACAAGTGTGGCTGCAGAGTTCGGAATTGCTCACAGCATCGTTTCACGACTTTGGAGACAATTTCAAACTACAGGAACAGCTATCCGGGGGTTTAGTAGTGGTCGTCCACGAGGAACCACACCCGCAGATGACCGGTATATTGCCTTACAGGCCAGAAGAAACAGGCGGCAAACAGCGGGAGAAATCGCTAGATACACGGCACAGGCGACTGGCCGACCGATATCGCGTTTTACAGTGGCCAGAAGACTGCACGGTGGTGGTCTGTTTGCACGACGCCCTGTACGGTGTGTACCTCTAACGCCTGCCCATCGGAGAAGGCGTTCTCTGTGGTGCCGAGAACACCGGAATTGGAGAGACAATGAATGGGGACGAGTACTCTTTACAGATGAGAGCAGATTTAGTCTGAGTTGCGATTCTAGACACATACACATCTGGACAGAGCGGGAAACGCGCATTAACCCCTTCAACATCATCAAAAGGGACTGTTTTGGAGGTCGCGGTGTTCTCGTTCGAGCAGACATAATGCTTGGTAGCCGGACCGACCTTCATATCTCCCAAGGAGGTTCGTCACCTGTTACTGCTATTGTAACGAGGTTCTTCTTCCTTACATGCGTCTTTCACAAGGGCTATGGGTCCTCAGTTCCTATTCATGAACAACAACGCTCCACTTCATCGCACAGTTACTGTTGAAGAGCTGTTGGAGAGTGAAGATATTGAACACATGGATTGGTCGGCAAGGTCTCTGGATCTAAATTCCGTCGAGCATGTACGGAACTTACTAGGGAGACCCGTGGCAGCACGTAACTTATCGCCAGTAACGATTCCGAAACTGCGATTGATGCTACAAGAGCAATGAGCAGCAGTGTCTCAACAGCTCATTAACAACCACATATCGAGCATGCACAAATGATGTGAAACCTGCCTAGCAGTCAGGGGAGATCATATCCCCTATTAAAGACCGGATGTTTCTTGCTGGAAACCCATCACAGGGATGTTTCGGCCTTCAGTCGCATTGTGCTCCATGCTACTTTTTCAATAAAGCTTCTTTTTATCCCTCTGATTTCTCTTTTAGTAAGTGTTGCTTACATTACTCATGCCCTTACGTATTGGGGATCTTAGGTATTAAATGTGTTGATTTGGAAAGCTTTTGTACAAAGTTATATTGAAAAAACCGTCTCGTCCTTAATTTTTACACACCAGTGTAGTTACCCTCGAATTCCAAAAATTCTTTTGAAGACATTTCGACCATTCTCATTTTCGTACGTCTTTATCAGCCGAGATCTCAATTAAAAACTCTGAAAACAGTAATTTTCGCCCTCATTCAACCGAGTGGCAACAGTTTCGGGAGCCGCTGGAGACAAAAATGCTTTATTTCGAAAAGTGTTGCCACTGCGCGCTTTCAAATCGTTGAGTTCGTTAATCAAAAATTTGAAAGTTTTACAAAAAAATTAAATGCACTATTATTATCTAATGTTATAATCTGGCACTGAAGAAAGCACGCGATTGCATGTGACATCACTGTATATCGAATATTTTCCGTTAATGTCTGCATTTAAAACAAATAGCTGCTGTATGGTGCTGCAACTGTTTTGTTTCAGTTTAGAATAATTGACACGGTATTTTATTACCATATTAATTCTTTTATTAATATATAGTAAAAGTTGTTATGCTACATTAAATTTAAATCATGATGTCATGCGTATACATATTAAACTGAAGTGTCAAAAGTTTTTGTTTCCTGGTTTGGCAACAAAAAAATTATTTACGACTTGGTTGTTGATTGGAAAGAATGAACTGATTTCATTTATACTGAAATGTTTTCATGCATTTTCTTTTTAGGTTCGCATAGAACTCATACATTTTGCCATGGCCGCAGCCTGCTCATCTCGCGGGCTTGTCTACTAGTATTTAATTAATAATTAAGTAATCCATCCATCACGTATTGTTTAACTTATATAAGGAAAAATATATTACATAGCTTCAAATATTTATTTCAATTTTTAGCCTTTTTCAACATTATTTCTTCTTTTTTGTAATAGGAAAATAATTCCAATTTGTTTTGTCAAGTTCAATTCTACTAACAATGTGTTCTTAAATTCCCAACGAATAAAGATTTTGTTTTTACAGGTAAAAGAAGCAAAGGATACTTTCCTGCAATTTTTGGAACGCTATCCAGTGTTCTGTTAATAATTTTTTCAGTTTTGTGTTATTTACATTACAAAAAGCAAGTATGTATATTTTTATATCCCATGGTGTTGCTTCTAATATATTATATGTCATATGCTCTTAATTTATAATAAAATTTGTGATTTAAGTAATTTTTCACCAAAGCAAAATTTCAGCGTTACTTTTTCCTTCATTTTAAATGAAAAATTATTTCGAAAAAATGCTT
>KK115020.1:154977-211759 GCA_000611955.2 Stegodyphus mimosarum | reverse complement strand
GAAAATCATACTATTCTACATATTTTCAATTACCTAAGTTTAAATGAAAAATCTTTTCGAAAAAATGCTTTTGAAAGGGTAATCAATATTTTTTCCCCTGTGAATATCATACTGTTCTGCACGCTTTCAATTACCTAAGTTTCCTATAAAAAAGAAACAAAATGGGAAAAAAGTTTTAAATAAAAAAAATTAATCTGAAAGGGATCCGATTTTCTTGCTCTTTTAAAGTTTAATACAATTTATTAACAAAGATTATCAAAAATGACGCTCCGAGTGGAGTAGGTAAGCATTTTATGAATACACATTTAGGGTAGTATGGGAACGTGATACATCTTCTGAACATCTGAAGAGTGAAAACGTATGTAGCGTAACTCTGTAAATATATTTAGTGCTTTTAATTTGATATATTATGGATCAAACTCACTTTCATTTAAATGTGTCAGATTAAAAAGTAGAAAAAATATTCTTAAGAACTGCAATTATTTGTTTTGAATTAACCTAGTTTGCCATTCAGGAAAAAACGGATTAAATTTGAAAGATAAATAGCTTACCTTTGGCCGCATGGGAACAGACTCGACTGAAAAGTGAAACAACGCATTAAAGTCATAGAACACCAGATCACGTTTTCAAATTAATAGGCCTTTTAGATTAAAACGAAATAAGCTGCGCTCTGATACTCAAATTCGAGGATTTGGGGATTATTCTCAGAAAACAAGCATTAGAATGAAAATTATTAATCTATGGGAAAAGAATTAATTAGAATTAATTAAAGAAGTTGAAATTTCAAATATCTACTTTGTGTTGAAACTTAATAGAAAGGTTTGTTCGGTTTATTTAATAGCGCTCGAGCGCTATCTACCTAAAGCGAGGGATGCCTTCATGAAGGGCTTTCTAAGAGAAACTGTCTCGTATACACGTTACGCGTGGAGAAAACCAAGAAAACGCACATGCAGCCAGCGCGTTCGCCGGGATTGGGACTCAGGACCGAACTACCAGTGTTCAGCAACTTTACATCTCGTTAATAGAAGGGATTTAAGCGTGTTGAAGAACACGTATACCCAATTCCTCTACTACAAAACTATTTTTGGTTGTAAGTTGAAAATATATAAATTAAATAAGCAAAATAAGTATTAAATAAGATAAAGTTGAACATATAGTATCTATCACATTGACAATTTTCGATACCTTTTAGTCCCTATTATTGTCCTGATTGATTGCTACATAATTTCAAAAGGGTGTATTTTATACTACCTTCTGTTGCTATTGTCAAAATCCCTTATATGGTAACCAACAAATGGCAAAATCATGTTACCACTAAATTGATCATGTTACCACTTTTTCATGATTCTCAAATTTCGAATTTACTGATGTTACCAGTAAATTCGCAATTTCAGAATACGCTGTAATCAGTGCAGAAAGCAGGTAATACTCGGACTTACGTCGTCTCTACTTACATCCTCCTCAGGGCTTCATTTCTAAAATTAAAAATGCTGGAGTGCTATGGAAGACCGTCAGGAAACAGGAATAAGAATAATTAAATAAATAAAATGGATATTGTTCGGAGAACAGCCTTGGCGCCAAAAAGGGAGAAACAACTTATTGTGGTATGGCAGGCAATGGTTGTCATTTGATGACGTACTTCCTCTGGGCAGACAGCCGTAATACCCAGTCCAGTCACATTAATGTGACCATCTGTCAAAAGCCAGAATAACCACCTTTCGCAGAGCGGACTGCTGCGAGACGTGCAGGAAGAGAGTCACATAGGTCCCTGAAGGTGTTCTCTGGGATGTTGAGCCATGCCGACTCTAATGCCGTGGCCAGCTGCGCTAGATTACGCGGTTGAGGATCCATGGCGCGAACAACTCGATCGAGATGGTCCCACAGATGCTCGATTGGGTTTAAGTCAGGTGAGTTTGCTGGCCAGGGGAGGACGGTAAACTCATCCTGGTGCTCTTCGAACCACACACGTACACTGGCAGCTGTATGGCACCTCACATTGTCCTGCTGGAAGATGCCATCATCCTGAGGAAAAACAATGCGCATGTAGGGGTGAACATGGTCCGCAAGGACAGATGCGTACTTGCATTGATCCATTGTGCCTTCCACAATGATCAGTGAACCTAGAGAATGCCAGGAAAACATTCCCCAGACCATAATGCTCCCGCCTCCAGCTTGGACCGTTCCGGCAATGGTTGCAGGGTGGTTCCTTTCAGAGGTTTCACGCCTTATACGCCAACGTCCATCTGTCCGATGGAGCATAAAACGCGATTCATCCGAAAACGCAACCTGTCGCCACTCAGTGGACGTCCAGCTGCTGTACTGGCGTGCAAATTCTAGCCTTCGCCGTCGATGAACAGCAGTCAGCATAGGTGCACGAACCAGGCGTCTGCTTCGGAGGCCCAGACGCAGCAATGTTCGCTGAATAGTACTTTGGGAGACACTTTTGGTAGACGTACTTCCAAAACTAAAACTTCTACTTCGATGACGTACTTTCTCTAGGTAGATAGCCGTAATACTTTCCCTTGCTAAGGGATTATCTGTAGTATTACTAAGTACTGCTAAGGGATTATCTGTAGTACTGCTAAGGGATTATCTGTAGTATTATCTGTAGTATTATCTGTAGTATTTATTATTAGTATTTATTATTGTAGTATTTATTCTGTAGTATTTGATTATCTGTAGTATTTACTTCCGTCAGTATGATGAAATGTCGCCCATACCATTAAAGAAGCTAAATTGGTGCAACCAAGGCTGTTCTCCGAACAATATCCAATAAAATTACTAATAAAATAATCAATAATTTAAAAAGTAAAATAATTATAGTAATTAAATTATTAAATATTAAAATAATTAAATAATTAAAATTAGAATTTGATAAAAATGTAATGAAATAAATAAAAATTTAATAAGTTATTAAATAAATGGTAAATAGTTAAATAATAAACAAAAAGGTTAAACTTAAATTTCATGCAAAAACTAAGAAATAATTCAACCGGTGTCCGGTTGAATAATCTATGACTATAATGTGCTACTTGAAGGGATGATAGAAATAATGACCATTCTTTTTCCAGCCCACCAATGAAAAATATTAAAATGATTAAAGCGTCACTAATGAGACTAGAGAAGATGCTCTAAACCAGAGGTTTCCAGACTTTTTTTTATCAAAGACCACTTTTAAAATTTAGGTGGTTTCGGTGGATCCCTGTAACGTTTCCGAGCTTTTATGGAAAAATAGCAAGACAGGATTGTCTTTTTAAATTTATTTAAAACTCAACAACAAATTCATTCGTGATTAAATAATGGATGAATAGCGTAAATTGTTACATTGCTATATCTTACAGAAGGGAAAAAGCGAGTTTCCCACAGAGTTCTCTGACTACATGTCCATTCAGCTCCACTGCTTCGTCTCTTCTCACAAAAGAGCAGCGAACAGCCGTGAACAAGTCGGCATCATAAAAGCATTAGGGGATAAAGACCCATTAGCCTTCAGGACATTCTTCCTGGCCGAATCGCTTACACCCTGGCTCTAAAAATGAGTTTCTTTAAGTTAGTCCGAAACAGGAAGTCTCTAATAATATCCAGCTGGTTATTTTCCTAATGATTCATTTGCTGTTACAGTTTGTCACAGCTTCCTTCCCTCCCCGGGGGGGGGTCTTCTGGACCATAATTACCACCATTAGAGTTCACCATATTGTTAATAAAATAAATTATAGTAAACACACATTTTTACATCAAACAGGTGTAAGTACCATGGATTAAACATGAAATTATATTGAGGGCAGTGTACAAATAATATAACATACTTAGTGTACAAAAAATACTAATGACTAATTACATTCAGACAAAACAGAGCTTACCCCTTTTTAGACAAATATTACACAATATGCATTCTTTTACTTATATAGATTTACAGAAGAACCATACAAGACAGTAAAAAATATAAAATCAATATAATATCAAGTTTTTCGGCTTAGAGCATCAGCATTTTTATTGAGTTTCCCCGAACGATGAATAATTGTGAAATTGTATGGCTGAAGAGCCAGAGCCCAACGCATTAAGCGAGGATTATTACTGGCATTAGTTCGTAACCAAGTTAGAGGATTATGATCAGTTTGCACAATAAAGTCTTGCCCGTCTAGATAATAGTGAAGTTTCTTTATACCAAACACTATGCTGGCGCATTCCTTTTCAGTGGTGCAGTACTTTTTCTCTACCTCGGAGAATTTCTTGCTCAGAAATATAATGGGATGTTCTTCTCCGTTACTAGTGAGCTGTGTTAATACAACTCCCATACCATAATCAGATGCGTCGGTTTGTAGAATAAAGGGAAGAGTAAAATCGGGTGCATATAAAACTGGGTAACTTGTTAATTTCTCTTTTAATTCCGTGAAAGCCCTTTCGCTCTCAGCATTCCACAGAATATCACCCTTTACTGATTTTCCTTTTAAAAGATCCGTCAACGGAGCGGCGATTGCTGAGTACATCGGAATATAACGGCTATAGTAGCCCGCTAATCCCAGAAATGCTCTTATATCCGTTTTAGTCTTGGGTGTTGGGAAATCTCTTATAGCTTTGGTCTTAATTTCCGACGGTTTCCGGTACCCTTGGCCTACAACATGGCCCAAATAAAGGACATGTTTTTGAGCAAAACGACATTTTGAAGGTTTAATGGTCAATTTCGCTCTACTTATACGTTTCAGCACAATTTCCAGATGCTTGAGATGACATTCCCAGGTTTTTGAAAAAATAGCCACATCATCCAGGTAGGGAACTGCAAATTCTTCGCATCCATTTAATACCTCTTGCATCATCTTGGAAAAAAAATAAGGAGCGTTTTTTAAACCAAAACTTAACCGTAATGGCCTGTAAGTGCCGAAACTGGTTACAAATGCGGCATATCTTTGAGCATTAGGGCTTAAGGGTATTTGCCAATATCCCTTAGCTAAATCTATAACCGTGATATATTTTGCAGAAGCAACTTCTTCTACCCGTTCTTCTATATTGGGTAAGGGATAGAACTGGGTACGTGTGATTTCGTTTAATCGTCGGTAATCCACACAAGGTCGAGGGTCCTTATTTGGAGCTTCTACGAGAATCATAGGAGAAGTGTAGTCTGATTCCCCCACCTCAATAATTTTTAGGTCAAGCATTCGTTGAATTTCTCTTTTTAAAATCTCATTTTGTCGATGTGACATTCGATACGGCTTAGATCGTACCGGCTTATTACTGATAACTTCAATATCATGTTCTACGAGGTCTGTCATTCCCGGCTCGTTAGAAAAACTTTGCGAATATTTATTTAATAACCTCTGCAATTGATCTCTTTGAGTAGGTTCTAATAATTCTTCCAAATTGCTACTTTTAATAACCTCAGAATAATCGTAAACGTTTGGATTTGTATCAATATTAGGAAAATCTATTTCAGTCTCAATCTGGTCAGAACCCTCTTCGCTACAAGACAGGTAATTAATTACCTCAGGTCTTTTATAATATGGCTTTAACATATTGATATGATAAATTTGGGATCTTTCTTTTTTCCCCGGTAAGGATACGATATAATTTGTTTCGGATACTTTATTTTCAACTTTGCCCGGTCCTGTCCATTGAACCGAAAGTTTATTTGCCTTAGAAGTGGCCAAAATTAAAACCAGATCACCTTCTTTAAATTCTCTTTTTATGGCATTTTTATCATACCATTTTTTTCTCCTGAGTTGTTGATCTTGCATTTTCTCAACTGCCAACTCTTGACACTTTTTTAAGCGATTTATGAGTCTAAAAACATACTCGGTTACTGGTTGTTCCTCCTCTGGTGAATCCGTCCAATGTTCGTATAACAACGTTTCTGGAGTACGCAAATTTTTTCCGTGGACAAGTTCCGCAGGTGTGAAACCCGTGCTTTCATGCGTCACAGTTCTTAAAGCAAGAAGAGCCGCCGGTAGCACCTGTTCCCAATCAGAATCAGCCTCCAAACATAAAACTCGTAATATTCTTTTTATAGTACGATGAAATCTCTCCACTGGATTAGACTGAGGGTGGTGTACCGAACTATGACTAACTTTGATACCGAAACGTTCAAAAAATTCTGTGGTCAGATTGCTCATAAATGAAGTTCCTTGATCGCACTGAATCTCTTTAGGGAATCCCATTCTGCTGAAAAGATTTAACAACGCATCCACTATTGTAACCGAAGTTATATCTTCGATTGGAAGAGCCTCTGGATATTTTGATGCTACACATATAGCAGTTAGTATATATTTGTTTCCTTTAGATGTGGTTGGCAAGGGTCCACAAGTATCTATGTTTATTTTTGAAAATACTTCCGATATCACAGGGACTAATTTCAGAGGCGCTTTTTTTCTATCGTTAGATTTCCCCACTCTTTGGCAAGGATCACAAGTTCGAATATAAGTTTCCATATCTTGATAACATTTGGGCCAAAAAAAATATCTAGCTAGATTATCTTTGGATTTAGTTACGCCCAAATGTCCGGACACTTGTTCATGACATAAACTCAATATCTTCTCCCGACAAGTTTCAGGAATGACCAATAATTTCCGTACATTTCCTAAACGATCTTCTTGACACTTATACAGCAGCCCCTTTTCTATCTTGTAAATATTTGTCGAAGAGTTATTTTGAGAGTCTCTTGTCGCTATGTCAAAAAGCGGCTTTAAATCTTCACTCTGTTGCTGTAATTGAAGGAATTTAGTCTTGCTTATTGAAAGTAGAGGAGGTAGGTCATTGAACTCCGAAACGGGCAGGAGCGACTTTCTGTCTTCCTGTTCTTCTTGTTCCGTCCCCTGGGAAGTATAATCGTTCGCGAGGGAGGGAAAACTCGGTAGGGGTACAATATTCGTATGCTCACCCCTTTCTTTTGCTGCTTGAAGGCCTTTCTCTTCGCTATTGATCATTTGTCGACGTTTCTGAGCCCGCGTCTCCACTGCGTTAACTTGGAAAAAGTATTCCTTATTTTGATTTTTTCCTAATTTTGCAGCCGTCCGATTCCCTAATATATAACGTCCTTGATCAAGCTCATTTCGTATGACTGCGGCCTTTGTTAATATTCGTCCAAATTCTGCTTCTATTTCAACATGTGCTAGGGGAAGACATATAGGTGATTCATCGAACGGTTGTTTTACCCAAACAGTTTCTCCTGTTAACATTGAAGGGGTAATGTATTTTTTACAGATCACATCAATGGATGCTCCAGAATCCCGTAATACAGGAAGATCGAACCCGTTAACCTTAGCCATTGTAGTGTATGGCGCTAAATAATCTTCTTCATTCTCTTGTACCCTGTTAACAACAGCCGTAGATTTAAAGTCTTTCTGAGCTTTCGGACACTGCGGCCTCAAGTGATCGATTGAGCCACAAGTATAGCACTTAAGAGGTTTACGTACTTCAAAATGACGCTCATCTTGATTTCGAAAAGTTTCTGTTTTTTTCGAAACTTTTTCCCCAGCCTGTTTATACCTTGGCGAATCTCTGAAATTAGGCTGATTTTTATTTCTCTTTTGCGACTCCGAACCATGAACTGGAGAGACCTTTTTCCGGTATTCACGTACGTTTTCATAATCTTCTAACAACTCGGCTAATTTATTTGGGGACGTTATCTTGGACCATTCATCAATAAAATGCTGGCGCACTTCGAAATTTACGCGACGCTTCATTTGATCCGTTATCATCAGGTCTTTTAAAAGTTCAAAATCATTAATTTCCAAGCCCGAGATCCATTCTTCAAAATAATTTCTTAATTCAAATGCGAAATCCCTCCAAGTGGTTTGAGCGTTTTTTTGGGTTTGCGAGAATTTGATTCTAAATTTTTCTGGGCTCAGTTTAAACCTTTTAAGAAGTATCCCTTTTATGTAAGCATAGTCATAAGCCTGTTCTTCTGGCTCTCGCATAATCAGCTGAACTATCTCTGTTGGCAAAAGTGTTAATAAAACAGAAACCCATTCTGATTGGTTTAGATTCGCCCTCTTTGCTTGGCGCTCAAACATGACTAGGTACAAACTAACATCATTCTCTTCGGGATCAAATTTTTGGATCATTTTTTGAAGTTCAAAATGGTTTCTTCTAGGCATACTTTCTTCATTCCCATCAATTAGATCCTTACCTTTAGCGGCCTGCAATTTCATTTTGGTTATCTCGAATTCTCTTTCTTCTCTCCTAATTCTATCTTGCCTCTCTTCGTCTTCTCTCCTAATTCTTTCTTGCCTCTCTTCTTTCTCAAGTCTCACTGACGTGATATTTTCCAACAGACTTTTAATTAGTTCCTCCTCGTAGGCTTCATTTCCCATAATCAGCTGTCTTAAATCTAATATCCTAAGCTGGGGTCCAACCTTTTCCCCTAACTCTTCAGCCAAGGATTTAAGGTCCTCTTTTCTAGCTTTTGCTAAGAATGCCATGATATACCCTCAACTTATACTCTAAATCTAATGAATCTCTCTTTATATATATAAATTTGATATACAACTAAAATTTACAATTCTGAGGCTCAGTATTTAACTCTTAATTTTTTTCAGAACAATTTCTGGTATTCTAAACATACATTCAAGACAATTTACACTATACTGTGAACAGGATGCACTCAGTTGCAATTAGTTAAATTGAGAATTTAAGATAATACAATATGCTTTAGATAATACAATATTCACATTCAGATCATCAAAACTTTCATAGTATATTAAGGTATGCATTCAAAAGTAAATTAAAGTAAACGTATAAATACTCCTAAATATCAATACAACCACAGTTTGAACGTAAGATATTAGTGATTTCTAAACTTTCTTTTAATACTTTCAACTGAAAATTTTCACTTCTCATAATTCTTACATAAAATGATAATTCATATTCTGTACTGAAAATCAAATAAACAACAGTTTAATTTTAAGCTACCAAGATTTACTTATCTTCATTTTTAACACAATGAACTGAAAATTTTTGGAATTATAATTCTTACGTACTTATATTTCTTACATGAAATACATTCTTACAAACTTATAATTCTTACATACCATAACAGTTTACATTTACTTCTAATAATTATAACGTTCAAGACGACTTAGAATTGATAATTCAGAATACCCTCTAAAAGATAGAATCTTTAGAAATATTACAATTTTACTCTTCAATTATAGAAGCATAATAGTAGCAAAACTCACAACAATTCACTCTATTAATACAACTTCAAATTCTTAAGATATTATTTAATTATAATTCCTGAATTCAAATTTCTAAATTTATACCTAAATTCTTAAATATATTTTCTTATCTGAAACATAAATATCAATCAACGCATTTGCAAGCTTCAACGAAACCAATATTTGTTAGAAAACATTTACCTGAAGTGACATAAATGACACAATAGAAATACTATAACTAATAACCTCACTGCCTCAATATAAAAAATCCAAGGTACTTACCCGCCTGGACTGTAGAGTTGAAATTCTGATTGAAGCCTGGAACATGAAAGTGTTGAATCTCACAACTAAATTCTTTTATTGGACGCTGAAGGCACATGCACTAAATTACCACACAAACGTATATCACCACACTACACTTTCCGGACACTAAAATTCCTAAACTTTAAAAATCTTAAAATCTTCGGAAAAAGGCTGTCCCACTTAACTTCAAACGAATTGAATTTTGGGTCCCGGTGGTTCTCCCTTTCACCCGGACTGACGTCTGGAATCTTCTTTAGAAAAACACAAAGCTGAATTTCGGAGCCTGACGGTCCTTTCTTTCTTCCGGACTGGCGTCTGGAATCTTCTTTATAAATCACAAAGTTGATTTTCGGAGCCTGACGGTCCTTTCGTTCTCCCGGACTGATGTCTGGAACTTAAAAACACAGAGCTGAAGTTCGGAGCCTGACGGTCCTCTCTTTCTCCCGGACTGACGTCTGGAACTTAAAAACACAGAGCTGAAGTTCGGAGCCTGACGGTCCTCTCTTTCTCCCGGACTGACGTCTGGAATCTTCTTTATAAATCACAGAGTTGATTTTCGGAGCCTGACGGTCCTTTCTTTCTCCCGGACTGACGTCTGGAACTTAAAAACACAGAGCTGAAGTTCGGAGCCTGACGGTCCTCTCTTTCTCCCGGACTGACGTCTGGAATCTTCTTTAGAAAAGCGCGGAGTTGAATTTCGGAGCCTGACGGTCCTTTTTTTCACCCGGACTGACGTCCGTATTCTTTCTTTGTTAAGCACAAGAGTTCTCGTTCGATGACCAAACTAAAACTGCTTCGTGGATTTTCATCATACCTGCTGCCACCAAATTATTATAGCTGTAACGTTTCCGAGCTTTTATGGAAAAATAGCAAGACAGGATTGTCTTTTTAAATTTATTTAAAACTCAACAACAAATTCATTCGTGATTAAATAATGGATGAATAGCGTAAACTGTTACATTGCTATATCTTACAGAAGGGAAAGAACGAGTTTCCCACAGACTTCTCTAACTACATGTCCATTCAACTCCACTGCTTCGTCTCTTCTCACAAAAGAACAGCGAACAGCTGTGAACAAGTCGGCATCATAAAAGCATTAGGGGATAAAGACTCATTAGCCTTCAAGACATTCTCCCTGGCCGATCGCTTACACCCTGGCTCTAAAAATGAGTTTCTTTAAGTTAGTCCGAAACAGGAAGTCTCTAATAATAACCAGCTGGTTGTTTTCCTAATGATTCATTTGCTGTTACAGTTTGTCACATTCCCTGCAGCTACATTTCTACCATATTCCCAAAACTCGGCAAAAAAAGTGATGATTAGATCTAACTATGGAAATATGCGTTGCGGCTGAGTTCCAACTACGAATTAATAGTTTTCGGAAAAAAAAAGGCGAATTGATTGGTTAATTAATTAATTTATTGTGCTGTGAGTGGATGTCAAAAAAGTGATTCCATCCAATTTTACTTGTTTTTTCTACTCACAGCACAAGGAACCAATCAATTCTCACTTATTTCATTTAGAAAAATCCCCATTCGGAGAACTCTATTATAGATCTTAATCCATAATAGTTTATGAATACTGAGTTTTATGAATACTACTGAACCGATTTTAATGTAATGTAAAACATTTTTTCATAAATATACTTTGATATATTTCTGTAAATTCGATAGAAAATACTTTAAAATAATATTTTGATATCAAAACTCCGTGATTTTAATTATTTATTTAATACTTTGATGCACGTTACAGGTACGCAAAGACGCGTACAATTTATGAAAATATATTTAAATAAGTCATTTAGCATTAGGAACCTGAAATATTTACAATAATTCACTTCAATCATAATACAGGGTGTTTATAAAGTCCCGGACCCATTTTGATGTTTAATAACTCATAAAATAATGAAGATAGATTAAAATTAATAACATAAATGGTGAGACAGACTCAAAACGTTTCATGACCTTTGTCAATGAACTTCCACGTATTCCTTCGTCGCACGGAGAATATCAAGTCGATATTCAATTTCATGCCAGGTACCGGCAAGCATGTCTGCATCCACAGAGGCTATTGGGGTTGTAATTCTGGCTTTTTCCACCGCAAGATGCTGCTTTTGGATGGAGGATCTTTTTCGTAAATTCTTCTGCAATTTCTCTGTGTTTTCAGTATGGATTTCGTTTCTATGAACCACCATAAAATATATGCTTTCTCTTGTGGTGTATGCATTCTCCTTAACATCCGGTAGAATAAAACATCACATACAAAATTATTAGAACAAACACATCAAAAGGAAACATTACATTGCAATAGTTGCCAAAAACAAAAGAGAGAAAAATGCAATTAATAAGCAGACGATGTTTAGAAAAGTACAGATATTTAGACTGAAAAATGAAATTACCTGAAATGAACCACACGCGCAGACGATATTTACAAAAGTAAAGATATTCAAACCCGAAAAGGAAAATATATAAGTTATTCCATCAATAAAATGCCATAAGTTTGTTTATATCTTCATTGTTTTATGAGTTATTAAACATCAAAATGGGTCCGGGACCTTATAAACACACTGTATATTATTTTAGTGAACCACCACACAGAAGGGTAAAAAAAATTAGTAATAAAGTAGGGTCAAAAAGTTCAACCTTTTTCGGCTTTCTGTTCTTTTATGGAAGTATCTAATAATGACTCTGTTCAGTATATAATTTTTAATACGTACCTACCACACGCAAACATTACAAATATAATTATTACAACATAATATAAAAGTATGTATAACAAATAGGCAGGTAAATACTTACTTTTTCCGACACTGGCAAACACTAACATCGATTCACTTTACTTTACTTTTCTTTTCGAAATTCTGGAAACTAATAAGTGGCGTTTATCCTTGGCATTCGTATTTATATTGTTGAAGAATCAAACAAGTTCATGTAAGATCGCAAGCGCACACACCACAAGTCGTATTCCGTCCCTTTGCACGTCTGAATAAGCATTGCAGAAGGCGGCGGCGGCAGCGGCCGCGCTTTGCAAGTCTCGACACGTTGTATACTGAATATGGAATATGCAAGTTTTTGCAAGTAACAGTCGCTGAGCTTCTAAAAATGTTATCTGCCTACATTGATAGGTGAACTCAAGCCAACATTTTAGTTCTTCATTATCGAAAGCAAACAAATTTTCGTGGACCCCCGCTTACGAATTGTGAACCCTCATTCTTTTGTCACGCCAACGTAGACCACCGTCAAGTCTCCCGTGGACCCTTGGGGGTCCACCTGGACCATTTTGGGAACTAAGTACTAATCAGTACAAAATATACAGATTATTTTAATCGATGATGTGTAGTTATTAAAAAAAAAAAAAGAAGAGAGAGAGTCTATCATATTCTGACCACGATCTCCTGGCAGTATAATTCTAAGTGTCAAGCAGGGAACAAATTTTCCGAATCCGAGGGTTAGCTGAGAAAAAAGCAATCAGTGACAATTTTTATCCCCCGTGTTTGGTTAAAGCTTCCCCAAAAGTCTGCAATTGCTTTTCTCCGCCGGAACGAAAAATTTACCATTTACCCATTGTCATAAATTTGCAGTACTCGGTGAAGAATATTCTTCGATATGTGGATGGAGGCTTTTCTTTTCTTAAAATTCTCGACCTTTGTCCAAGGGTTTGTTTCCGAAGAAAAGAGAGGCACGCATTCAGAAATTAGAACACATTATTAATAGAATTTTATTACTAAAAACAAAGATTAGATTTTCTAGATTAAATTTTTTGCCGAATTTGTTGTTCAGTTACATAAAAGAAGTGTCGGAGCTTTTACAATTCATTTCTTGTAATTCTTTTTTGCTTCATTTAATTTGCTTTTTGGATTTATTTGATTAAGAAGTGAGTTTTAATGTTAGTTTTTTTTAACTATTCTTTGAAGGTAAGTCTGATTGCTATCTATCATCTTTGCTATTCTGAGTTCAATAAATTAGTTATGATTTAGAATAACAACGAGCACTTGTGATTGATATTTTATTGTAGATTTTAAACTTATTTTAATCAGTGTTCATTCATTCTTTGATCAATATCTAACTACCATAAACCTGCTTTTTTAAAAAGAACTTTCTTCTTTATAGATATCGGCTCAGGTTTACCATTTTGATAAATCAAGGGAAACGCTTACTGGAAAAGAAGCGTGAATACACAAATTCACAGATTTTCCTAATATATGGCGAAACCTTATGTGCTACGTTCAGGTAAGCCGTAATTTATCAGTTGTTAAAAATAAAGGACACTGAGTCTTATTCCCTTTTATTGTGTGTTAGACGACAGAAATTGAAAAATGGTCATAATTGCTAGCAGCGTTATATGTTTGTAAATTATGCCTTTTTTTTTTCTTTAAAAATGATTCAGTTATGTTGTTCTTATCTTCCGGTTAAAGTTTTTGTGCCTTTAGTAAATCTGCATGCAATATTTGTAGAATTATCAAAAATTTAAAAGTTGTTTAAGTGCAACTAAGCCTAATTATTCTTACTATAGCAGCCATATTTGTTTACATTTGAAACTTAGCAGAAAGTGGATTTCTTGCCAATCTAGAGAAACTAAGCTTCCGAACAACAAAGATAACGCTTTCTTTTATTATTGCGAATTAAATCATGCTTAATCGATTCTGGAATTTATTCGAGGAAATAAGTGTTGAAGATTTACTTCTTAATTTTTAATATACATATTATGAGTTTTTAAGTACTTTTGCCTGTCGCGAAGTGAGAACTGAATTAATTGAAGGAGAAATACTGAATCGTCTATGGAAAAACTGTTTCTTTTCTTCTTCTTCTTCTTCTTCTTTTTTTTTTTTTTTTTTTTTTTTGCTTTGTTTGTTTGTTGTATTTCTTTCATTCATCGTTTTAAATTTATTATAGTATTTGAATAGAACATGTGGCAACGATTAGATAATTCTTCCGGTAATATAATTTTTGTGCAGTCTGAGTTATAAAATGAATGAGATGCAACGCTATTAAGTGAACGCTATGGTAAAAAAAAAACAGTAAATTTTAGAGAGTGCATTTATTCTATTATGGTTTATGCGAAGTAGATTTAATTCAATTTAATAAGCATTTATTCTATTGCGGTTCGACGAAGTAGATTTAATTCAATCCAGTAAGTTAAAATGAAATGCTAGGAAAAAAATGCGTATAATTTAATACTCCGCACAAGGAGTCCTGTGGTGTACACATCAGATTTTTTTAACTTTGAAAATCACTCCTGTCATTTGTATACAGTGCATTGCGAATTAGTACAGAAATTGCCATTGCTTCAGTACAAAAGAGGAGTAACACAAGGACTCATTACAATATCATCTACTGTTCCCAAGGAACGAAGGAAGACCAAATTCCTCTACTGAATGCTATGAGATATCATCTGCACTAAAACCAAGAAATAATATAAACGAGCGCACTGGCCAGTTTTTGTTAAATCCAGTGGCGTTTTGAACTGTGTTCATAGAAACAAATGGAATCAAAGCCACATTCTCAGTGTTACTGTATGCAAAATTTTCCTCTGTGTAAATAAAAAAAAAAAAAAAGAATTGTTTATGGTTTCCAAAATCAATCACATTTTTGTATAAAAAGAGGATTATTGCTGTTCTAAGGGATAATATGTTTCGAATTAAAGAGATAAAGTGGATTAAAAATTAAAATTTTTCTTTTTTATATAGCCTATTTACTACTAGCACCATTTTATATGGAGTTATTATTGTGATATATTTCTTTTGCATAAAGAAATACAATAAAAACTATCCAAACTCTTTTTCAAAACATCAAGTAATTTGGGACATAAATGGCTAAGGTAAGTATTTTGTGTTTACAATCATACTTCCTCTTCTAGATTCTCTTAACAAATGTTATTGTAAATTTTTCATATGAGGTGCAGAGTTAAATATATAACTTTCACATTAAACATTATTTTTGTGTAATTATACAGCTCAGAAAAAGTGATTTAAATGCGATTTTTAATGTCATCTTTTCAGTACCATTTGGAAAACTGGAAAAAAAAAATATGTACAGTTGAAAGATTTGGTTGAACAGCCACAGTGATAATGCTTCTCCCACTCAGTGGCCGTGCAGTCTCGGCTCATCCAGACAGCTACAAATGGTACTTTCAGTCTACAGTTGGACCTACAAACTATGCAAATGGGACTTTTCAGCCTGCCTCAGAAATTCATCTTTGTTCCTTCGGAAATTTTTTGTTGATGTTATGATTATCATGGAATTCTCTTACAAATATTTATCGTTTTAAATAAATATATTAATACAGATGAATAAATATTTTATTTAAATTCTTAACTGTTCTTTTAAATGCTTGAATGTCACATTATAAAATTTTTAAATAATTTATCCATGTGCTGCTGTTCTCTCAGTTATTATTAGAAATAATTCAGAAGTCTCATCAATAACAACCTATTTCATATAACTTGGAAAATTAATGCTTTTATGAATATTGAGCTTATAATGTGTAAAACAAAATAGTAATATTGATTCCAGCGGATATCTAAAAAACATCTGCGTAGGTTTGGAATTAGTTGGTCCCAAGGCAACAGCATCCATATCACCGGTATGTATCACTCACTCAGACCTGCTCTACAAAACGACCTTATTATGAGCATCACCAGCCAGGACAGAGCACCCATTGCTGGGTACTGCCACGGGTACTGTAGGTCATGGTCTCCGTATGAAAGAAAGTCTGTTCTTTGATGGTACTACTTTGTAAGGGAAAAGAGAATATACCATAAAGATCGGCTCAGCCGTGACTTTCATGTAAACAAGAATGAAGAAAATGAAAATGATTGCAGTAATTCCAATTGGTTAAGTATAATAAAAATATTTTTAAAGCTTTTCAGGAAAACTCTTGCTGAAACATTATTGACTATTCTGAAAGTAGCTAAAATATTTTTCTGATAATTTTCCCTGTTTTTAGCCAGCTTTGAAGTAAAGAAGTAATTCTCCCCGTGTTTTGGATGAAATGGTAAAAAATTTTCTCAGTAGCTTGTGTTGCCAGATGGCAGCACTTGCTAGAATCGTTCTTCCTTCTTCGTAATATTCGTACTTCACATTTCTTTAATTCAACGCCATCGCTTTCGGGCTAAATTTTGAAATATAAATAAAAGCATAATTATGGTATCGTTACGATCCATGATCCATAAAAACATTTTATCCACAATATTAATATGTTTTGTTCATGCGAGTGTTTTATTTCGTATTTTCTTTTTTTTTAACTTGATTTATAGCGTTGATTTGTTTTGCACATTTGATTGTTTATTTGGTATTCCCGTTTTCCATATAACTTTATTGCATGATTTCTTCCGTGTTTTGGACGCCCAGGAAGAGTACATTCTTTCATAACTTCTTTGGGTTTGTTCACGAGGCGTTCGTCTTCTCCTTTTTGACAGCTTTTCCTGCTCCCAATTGAGGATTTTTACAAATTTCACGTCATGACTCTTGTGGCAAAAATTTATTGAGCTCTATACAGCTGATTTATTTGGCCAATAAACACACAAATATGACTATTGGACTGCTGGACTATTGGACGAAGGCCTTCTACGAGGGGCGCATTTCATATACATTCCTTCTTACACTCCGTTATGAGGTCTATAACTGATAGTTAAATTTGTTAGTTATTCTGCATGGAGCGAAAGATGCACTACTTTTTCTTTTTCCAGATTCCTGTATGAGTTCTCTTAGGGTCCTGGCGTATGTAAAAGATCAAAGATGAAGCTTCTCCAGTCGTGATAGCCTTGTAAAAGAAAAAGAGAGGTGAAGCCCTGAGCTTCGGTGATCAGCAAGCCCTGTCTGGGGCAGATACAGAACGGCATGGAGGTGGGGAAAGCTGGCCGGAAACACGTGAAGAAGTTTGTCGAATTTGCCTTATGAAGTACCACTTAAAGCAATTGAGCTGCAGAATAACACTACACAGTCACGTAGGGTTGCTCTCACTACCAACAGAGGGCACCACCTCTTCGACCGCAACCAGCCTACTCTTTTTCTTTCCCAAGTTATGAATACAGAACTTTGCTTTTTGATGTGAACATATCTCGCTTCGAGATTCCATAACGTAAAATCTCATCATAAAGCCCCATATGGAAGAACTTCAGCAAGCAGTAGATACTCTATAATCACGTGTGTATCAAGGTATATGGTTAAGGGTGTGTCAGGGCCATTCCTAGGCCATTAGCTGCTCGCGTACTTTCCTAAGATTGTTGACTCTAAATTTAATAAAAAAAAAAGCTCAATGTTTTATAAAATTTTTATTTCATATTCACTAAGTACTTACATATGACAAGTACTTAGAATGATTTAAATGAATTTAAAATAGTTAGGCATAGTATCGCGACAATTCGGCCGCCCCTGATTTTGAAAAAAAATTCCCATATGGATGAACTGCAGCATAAATAATTATGAGGATCAAATTAGATGCATAAGATTCCAAACTTGACTACATTTATTTCATCTGCACTTCCAAGCTACACACGTGCGTATCACCAAGCGTTCAACAACTGATTGCTCTTCCTTATGACGATCTTAGAAGAGAAAATTTGTACTCTGTAATCAGGTGCTGCCATCTCTCGGTATTAGTAAGGGTAAATAGGTAGGATGTTTTTTAAAGGCTTTCACAAATAGAATAAACCACAACAAATTATATATAATCACGTCTGTATCTAGCTATATGATCAAGGGTGTTCTTATAATAAAAAACGCTAATTAAGAGAGCGCTATTGAAGATATGTCTTAGCTTAGGCAAAGAACCTATTCTTTGGTTTAGGTTCCTCTCGAAATCTTTAGTTTCATTCTGTTTTTAACTAATTCTGTTACAGTATTAGCTGTTTCACATCTTATATTAATCAACGTTTCACATCTTATGTTAATCAACGTGGATATTTTAGACATAATTGAAACTAAAAAGAAAAAACCGTTAGTCCTTTATAATATTTATCAATATCGCATTCAGAATAAAAGTAAGGAAAATGAATTTATTGGATTTGCATAAATAAAATAATTAAAAGCTGCTAATAAGACCAAAGAAGTCGTCGTTTTAGAAGAAAATACGCCATTTTAGAACGAATATTTATTCTGAAAGCTTATAACTCACCCTTATGCATAATTTCGGTAGTATATTATTTTTACTTTAGGAAACGATCTTTTAGATCATTACCAAAACCATGGCAGAGTTTGAACATCTCTCTCTTTCCCCTTTTAAATGCAGTATTAGCTTCATTCATGCAAAGTTCTGAGATGCTAAAAATTTTTCGATTATGTCTTTTAAAAATTCTTTTTATAAATCCTAAAATTTTTTGCTTTCCTAAATCTCGGGTAAGGCCAAGGCCCAGTCGCCCTGCACTAAGTAACCCCTTTAACAAAAGGGAGTAATGAAGATTGGTGATTTCGCGGAAACAGGAACGTTTTTGATGACCGCGGAAACCGGAATCGCGGAAAGAGGAAGACACCGGATTATTTAGATTACGGCCAAGCAACTCCAAAGCTATCTGCCTAAGAGGTTGAATGAGTTTGTTGAAGATTGGTAAGATGTAATAGGTCAGGTTAGTTTTCATAATGAATGGAAAGGTTTAATTTTTCTACTCATCATTTCCGACAGCAGAGGCATTTTCGAATATATTCCGCATAAAATAAACTTTAGAAATTTTCTTCTAATCTATTCAGTTTTATCATACTAAGGTTGGATATGGATAAAAAATCTGTGCTTTCTTTGGAGGAAGGAGGTGCCCGCGTCCCTTTAAATATTTTGTGCACCTAACTTAGAGGAACTAAAAATTTTATAATGTCGGAGTTCCCCGCCAAACAACCCCGAACATATTATGAATTATTAGAATTACCCACAAAGTAAAAACAGTTATAATGCGTGCAGCCTTTCTTCACAGCAGAAGAATTTCCTAAGACCTTTCGTAATTAACCAAAATACTAGAAAATATCTCCTGCTAGTTCGTTATAGCAATAAAGAATTGAGAAATCTTCTTGAGAATACAGGTATATTTATTGGAGAAGTCAAAAAACAAAATATCTTATCTATCTCGTTCATTTGCACTTAGGCAGCTGAGGAAGATGGTTCTATAGTTAAACCATCGATACCGGTCCTGCAAAATTTACAAGTATTAGGATGATTCTTGTTACTTGACTTCTCCAAAAAGCATTATTCGGCGGGCTATTTTAACCTAAATTACAGGTGTGTTTGTTTGCTTCTGTTGTTATGGCTCTATGGCTAAAACAGAATTCTCACAGTTGATCTATTATTATTGATGTAATTCATAATCTTTCTTAATAGACTTCCTGTCTTGTCAAAATCTGGCAAAATCTTTTCAAAGTTAATAGTTCCGTTTATGATTAAATCTTTCCTTATATCTTTTAAATTGGGCAAGAAGAGTTTAGCATCTATGAAGTCTTTAGCATCTCCAGTTTCGTTGCAGCTGCCGCAGAGGTCGGAGTTTCGAAGATTAAATCTTTTAAAGTTGTAATAAAAAGGCCATGACCCGTTAAAATTTAATTTAAATCTGTGTCACTGTATGTATATTTGTTTCTTTTTTATGGCTGCTACCAGTTTCATATAGTTTTTATTTTTGTCGACATTTCCCGTTGTTCTTTAAATAATTTGTACCTATAATTCTTCATAAGAGTCGTGGCCTTCCTCTTCGAACCATGCAGCTCAATGATTTCAGTGTCATTTTCTGTAACAGTCTCCTTTTTGGCCGATGCGTCCGCCTTAACATTTTCGATAAAAACCGCATGTACTTTTACCCAGTTCATGTTTATTATATGCTTCCCCAGGCATTCAAAATCAGTTTTTTTTTCTTAAAATCTAATAACACTTTGTTTGTCTGTTTAGGACAAAACAGTGCCTGTAAAGTTGTAAAGTTGATAAATTGTTGGTATATATACATGGTCTGCCCCAAAAGTAATGCGCCCCATTTTATGCCGTGACTATCCGTCGCACACCCTTGCCGCTTGCGCGGAAGGGTGGGTGGAGTCGTGGAAACACAGCGCGACCAGCACCAGTCGGCTCCGAACTCCTGGACAGTCACAGTACCTGTTTCAGTGAATCCTTGTGTGAGCGCTCGGTCGAAATCAAGATGGGAAAAACTCTCGAGAAGCGATACGCAAAGTTTTTGCCAAACTTGAGAAAACGCCGTCGGAGACTTTTGCGTTGCTTCAGTCCTGATTTGTTCCCACTCGACTTCTTTTTGTTCCCGAAGAATAAAAAATTCCTCAAAGGAGAGCATTTATGACGGACTTCTAGGACGTATATGAAGCACGGAAATCGCACTGGAATATGTTAAAACAGGAGGGATGTATTTCCAAGAATATGGAGTAATTGTACGAATCGGTTCAATAAATTTCTTAAAAAAAATAGGCACATACTTTCTGGACAGACCTTGTACATTACATTAGTGGCTATTCTGTTTTTTTAGAGATGTGCGAGTTCTACTCTTTCCAGATTCCGTAATGAAGTCCGCAACTAATTTTTCTCCAGAATTTTAATCCAGTAATCTTTTATCCACTTTGAAGCAAAGAAAACGGCAGTGGCCTTCGCCTCAAATACCGAATTATATTCATTTAACTCAGTGGTGTTCAAACCGTGTTCCGTGGAGTCCCAGGGTTCGGCGAGTCAAACTGTGGGTTTCCGCGAGTCAAAATAAAAATTCGGAAAGAAAATTTCAAATTACTCACATTAGTTGACTAGTGTTTATTAAAAATGTAAAGAAAAAATTTAAAAAATAAATTAAATATAAAGATACATTTAGTTATAGCAGATCAGTTTTAAAACTCAACATGTGGTCATCATATATCAAAGAGAAAAACGTGAAGAACTTTGCAAAACTAACCAATTTCCTACTGAAAAATTAATTGAATTTAGACAACAGTTTTTAAAACATTACGAGAGAACTTTTTTCGATTGAAACAGATTATAAGATAATATATCCCCCCTGCCAAAAAAAAATTAACTGAACAAAAAAATCTGTTCGTGTACAACTCTAAACCAAGAAGTTTTGCCAATGAACGACAGTAAAAAATTTATCAGCATATCAGCAGATTCGATGTTAAAATGTAAATTTAAGTACCCTCCCCCCAGAAGTTTTGTTTGTTAATCGATGCAAAATACCTAGAAGTTTCTCAAATAGCTTTGAATATTTTAATGCCATTCGGAACAACGTATTTCAGTGAAAAATCTTATGCAGTGTATGTGGCAACAGAAACAAAATATGGAAACAAATTAAATGAGGAATATGAAATGCGACTGCAGATGACATCAACAGAGCTAGAGCTAGAGAGTCTGTGTTAAAAAAAATGCAAGCACCCCTGCTATTAAATATAATGCAAGGGTAGGTGACTGTGGAGCACGTGTCAATGCTATTAATGAGTAAATTACTATAATTTTATGACAATTTTTTTAATAAAAAATACTTTACTTTTCTTTAATTATTTTTGCACAAATTATCTTGTATCTGCTTTAACCCTCTGACCGCCCAGGGTTTTCGCTAAGAAAGTACAAATTTCCCAAAACTGCTACCACAAAATTTATTTTCTTGATTTAATGTAAAAACTTTTCTTGCATTTTATACCTGGATTTATGTACTTTTAATATACTGCCGTAATTTCTTTGATATATTTTAATATGCATGTATATATACGTTCGTACAGATATCACAAAAAATATTAATCAGTATATAACAGATATCACAATCTTGCCGGTTAGAGATATGTTTTTCTAAGAGTAGGATGGGGTTACAGGAAAAACGCCTTATAATTCTAAAGTGGATCTAGAACTTTTCGCGGTTTCCATTTCACAGTGGCCGTTTCGCCATCGGGCCGTTCACCTTCGGGACGTTTAGCCGTCAAGACATATTTTTCTTTACATGACTGTATTATATCTTGCCGTATTATACTCGTACTAAATTTATTTAGTTTAATAATTCTTTTTACCTTTTGTATACGTAATAAAGGTTGCATATAATATATATAGTTGCTTACAAATATACGATACAAAGAAATTACACATAGTTATAATAGAAGAAAAACACGTCAATCTGACAATCAAAATCGCTGAAACAACCTTGTATTTGGCGTACATTTATTAAAACACTCAATCTATTTCGAGGGCAGCTACAGGTCCCTCCTCATCAGGAGAACGGAATTTCTAGAAAGAGAAAGCAACTTCAGTAACGGCATTTTATACCCTCGGGTAATATCCTGCGCAACGCCATCTATCGGCAAAAATAATAACTAAGTTAATGAAAGCGTTAGGAAAGACTGGATTGGACTTAAAATCATTCACTAAACAGGCTAAATCTTTGTGAATATGAAGAGCCTCAAGAACAATTCACCAATAGAAGAAGCTTTTCGGATAATTTTTGCAGTCCAATGAATTATAATTCCAGCACAAAGAAATATTGTTGATTTAAAAAGTGCAAGTCAAAATTATGATTAAATTTCCAACTATGACACGCTATTGAAGACTTGTTAATTTCGCCCTTTCGGACATAAGATTCATGTTCCTTGATATGAAACTTTAACGCTCTTTTTGTTTGGCCAATAATCTCAAGCCACACTGACAAGATATACTACAAAAATTCCTCAAGAATTAAAGTCAGAAACGCAATCTTTTAGAGTCGAACCGTGAATTTTATTGATAGGGAAGAAATCGACTGGAAAATTGAATTTCTGGAGAATCCGTGCAGCTTTATAACTAGCAAAAGGGTAAAATGGAAGCACGACAAGGTCAATACTATTATTTCTAACACTGGAATATCTTCTTTGATGGGAATCTGAAAATTTTTTAACGGCTTTATCAATGATCACGGGAGACAATCCTCGGTCAATAGCAACTGCTCTCAAATAATTTTCATTGGTAGGCGAAGATTCTGAGGAACAAACTTTGAGCGCGCGAAATATATAATAGTAAAAAGAAGCCATTTTCTGCTTAACAGGGTGGCATGACTTAACATGGGGTGGTAAACAAACTGCAAAGGGTTTACGGTACACAGTAGTACTAAAATCAATTTCATTGCGTATTATAAGAATATCAAGGAAGGGGAGGGAATTGTTGTATTCAATTTCAGGAGTGAATTGGATGGCTGGATCAACTGAATTTATAATAGATATAATTCAATCTTTTGATTTTGCGCATGATACTACCCGAGGGTATAAAATGCCGTTACTGAGGTTGCTTTCCCTTTCTAGAAATTCCGTTTTCCTGATGAGGAGGGTCCTGTAGCTGCCCTCGAAATCGATTGAGTGTTTTAATAAATGTACGCCAAATACAAGGTTGTTTCAGCGATTTTGATTTATATATAGTTAGTTAAAAAATTATGTCAGTAGCAAAGAAATTGAGGCTAAACTTCTGATATAACATAAATCATAGTATCGATTTTAAAATTATGCAGGTACAATATTTACATGATTAGTCAAAATTTCTTGAAATTTTAATCGGCCAGTTCAGAGAAATCACTTATGAAAGTAGGAAATTCACATTTTTATAAAATCTGAATTGAAAACGGAATTACTTTGGAATCTCGTCAGCATATTATTCTCTTAAAATTCATATGTCATGCGTAACGATGTATTTTTATAAAATTGCACACAAAAACATTTTATATGAAATCTTTATTAAATTAAATTCAAGTAAAAAACTAAACAGAATTATTAAACTAAATCAATATAATATGTCAAGATATAATACAGTCATTTAAAAAAAAATACGTCTTGACGGCGAAACGGCCACGGCGAATAGTCCCATTTCCTCTAAGGTTTCCCTAAGTTGACAAAGTTTGAAGACCACTAATGTAACTTTATATTCCTACTTCCTAGGCGGTTTCTATAGAGCATTGAAATAAATATTTTTAAGAACTGGTAGACTCACACAAACTGTAACTAGTTCACAGTTAAAATCTCTGCTTTCCTTAATTAAACGTGATTTTAACGTGCATTTAACGTAAATACAAACACCTCCACCACGGTGGCTAGTTCTATCACACCTGTAAAGTAAATAATTTGCAATCCTGAGACGCTGACACTGTTGTTCATGGCTTTCAGTTATCACAGCAATATCAATATCGTGATACTGTAGAAAATTTTGAAGTTCGTATAATCGCCTGTAGAGGTCGTTGGCGTTCCAGATGATGAAACGGATGGGATTCAGAGTTCTGGTAGTTTTATCCATGTTGCTGGGGTTTGTCCGGAAGTGAAGCTTTATCAGCAGTTAATTGCTTGAAGATTTGAGCGATTCCACATTCCTGGATGATGGAAACGAAGGCATATAAGTCACTAAGCACTTTTTTAGCTTCCATGAGAGATTCAGGGTTTAATCCAGAGCTTAAAGCTTGAGCATATGATTTGTTTGTGATGACTCGATCTGTGAATGGTTTGGAACTGAGAACTGAGTCTCTTTGAGGACTGATATAGTTTTCCCCATGCTACCGAGAAACCTCCCATTTCTCGAAATTACTGAAAGGCAGATACGGTTAAAGTTACATATAAGAGTCGAATAAGGTTAGAGCTGTATATAGGGATATATTACAATTATTCAATTATGGTATCACTAACAATTATAGGGCCGGACCAAAATATCGCCAAATGGTTGCCGACGACTTTTGGCGATTTCTCGTCTAATTTGGCGACAAAAATTGGCTAGACTGCAGATTAGAGGTCAGTCGCCAAATGAAGCGAAATCCCGCCAAATCTGGTAACCTCTTGGCGTCATGAAAATCGTTAGGGTTTAAGGTTATAGTATTTTAACGGGCTTTTTGAATTTTCGTCATTTCACTGTGCTTTTAGTAGATTGTGTGAGCAAAATGGCTGGCGTCAAAAGATTTGAACCTGTGGATTTTACTTATTTGATTCGGTTGCAAGATAATGGCTAAAGATGTGTGATAGAATGGTGCATGAATTATGGTTTGATTGCAAATATGTATGAATGTCCTAAGTGTAAAAATAGTATGAAACTAGTTGAAAGGAAAGATGCGACAGATTTGTGTGTCCATTATGTATGTGGTTAAGCACGTGGTTGAAATGAGAGCGCCATTTTGAATTTCATATCCATTGTATTGTTACATTTTAGTGTGGATATAAACAAATGCGAGTTTCTACTGTTTATTATAAATAAAAATTTATTGTAAAAATATAATTACGTAGTTAAAATTGTTTAACCACTTTTTGTTTTTTTACTATACTATTGCTCATGTTTCAGTAGTTTGAATTTTATCTTCCTTTTCCTTCTGCATTTTTTTTTTTTTTAAAGTTTTAGCACAAATATGAATCAATGCTTTCCAATCATTTATTGCTCATTTACTGCTTATTACAATTTCTTAAATTTCGTGCTAAAACGTTTTACTCCATTTTTCTACTGTCTTAAAAATGATATTATGTAAAGTTTTAATATTGTTGATACCATAAAATACGTAGTTATTAACTTTCAAATACTTTATCGTTGTTTTTCTTGAATTTCTGGTTTACATATTTTTGCACGTTTACATGATCAATTTTTTGCATGTTTACATTCAAATTCGAAACCATCTAATATGGCGATACTTTATCGTTGTTTAAGTTGAGTTAGTGATTTTCTAAAACGCGCGAAAATAACCGATTTGGCGACTTTTCGAAAACGCGCCAAACTGGCCCGTAATATGCAGTTTTACCAAAAAATTAGTCACCAAAACCTTCGCCAGCTTGGCGTTATTTCCCTAATATAGTGAGATGGCCAGATACCTGAAAGTTAAATAGATTTGCCCCTGTAACTTTATTTTTCCGCCAAAGCTTCGCTTTTTAAAGCATTTTATGTTACATCATACAAAAGATACTGAAATTCGCATATAATTTTATTTAAATTATTTACATATATACAAAATTCGCAACAACATTATGTCATTATGTTTTTTTTATTACTGTTATTATAGAGACTTTTTCTTCACTTATTAATTTAATATATTAAAATTTCTATTTACGCCTACAATTTATTTAAACTTATTAATAGCTTAATTAATTAATTATTCATTTATTTAATATATTAAAATTTCTATTTACGCCTACAATTTATTTAAATTTAGTAATAGCTTATTTATTTATTTTTTATTATTATTATTATTGTGTTGGTCTTTATTCGTCTTTCTTGATGGCATTCCACAGAGCTTCAGCACTTTTGCTATTAGAAATGAAACGCTGTCACAAATATATGTGTGTGAAAAATTTGAAGAAAATCGGCTACCAATTCAGTTCGAGATTTGACCTAAATAAATAGAGAAAGTAAATTAAAACAGGTCACGATAAAAGTACATGTGTCCCCTTTCTTATTAGAATCACAATAGCTGTTCAGTAATTGAAGTTTCACATCTCGAAATCATCAGTACCAATTTAATTTGGGGACGGTCCTTCTTCTTCCTTCCCCAGTGCAATAAGTGCTGTTCGTAGGCTCATAATTCGTGCAGGCGATGACTGCAGCTTTAGTGGGGGTGACTGTGAGAGTATTGCGGGATAAGGGTTGCTAAACTGAGAAAAGAGCTGCCTGTAGCAATGGCTGTTTTGTCTGTTTATATTGCTGATAATGGCATTTGCTGTAGGCCTCCCTTGAGAGGAAAGATCTTGCTGCTACTCTGGCCTATGTTTATGAGGCACTGCTACACACTGTAGATAAAATTCTCCTACCATTTTTTTTTTAATTCTACAAGGGAACATTTTTGATGTAATGCTTTTATAAAAAATACATGCTTTCTTTCTTTCTTTTCTTTGTTTCTTTCTTTTCTTTCTTTGTTTTCTTCTCCACCCTCAACCTGTCTTGTTCTCTACATGTTATCTGGCTCGGAAAAATATTAGTTCTAATATTAGATATTGATCAAATGCGTTTTTAATTACTGCAGACACAGAAACAATGGTATAGAATTTAATCATGACAACATATTTGTCACAAACTCCTTCCAATTTTAAGCCATATGCTTTAAAATGAACAGCCAGTTAGATGACCCTCGAGAAATCAGTTAGTGAGCAACAGCTCTCGCGCGATTGCGATAGCCACTTTCGGGGGGAATTTTACCAGAGCGTTAGATATGAGAATATCTGAATATCAAAAATTTCTAACCCCCTCCCCCGCTGATATCAGTTAGCTTTTATTTATGGGCATATTGCTAACTGCAAGGCATTTTTAAAGTTTCAATCAAATTTAAATATCATTCGATAATAAACAATGCATTGCTAAGACAATTCACAGATTGCCCATTGTGTTTCATACATAGCACATTCATGCATCTAATTATAGATATAGCACGTAATTAGCGACATAGCACTTCATATAGTATAGACAACATAGCGCAGAAACCTTCTCGGAACATAATGAGGATGTTGCTCATGAATTCAATGCACATCCTCGGAATAGCACAGAATATCCTCCCATTTACCATTCCGAGTGTTTAATGTCACATCTCAGAATATCTCTAGGAAATCATCGCAAGATCCCTTCACAATATACGGAATGCTGGAAGATTTAAAGTCTTATGTACACTTACGAGGTCATTCGAGAATACCAAGGAATTAGGAGGCTATCCTAAACGCGTCCTCTTGAGCGTTTAATGTCATATCCCGATATGTCCCAAGAATATCCTTCCAGGGTGTCAATTTTAAGGGATGTTGCAAAGATTTAATAATATTATTATCCATACAGGAAAGAAACCTTCTTGGGATACCCTGAGGATGTTGCTCCTGCATTCAGTGCACATCCTGAGGACAACGCAGAATATCCTTTCATTTACTATTCTCAGTGTTTAATGTCACATCTCAATATATGTCTAGAAAGTCATCGCAAGGCTCCTTCAAACTATGCGGAATGTAGAAACATTTAAAGTCTTACGTACGCTTACGAGCATCATTCGAGAATATCCAGAAATTAGGAGGTTATCCTAGCGCTTAATGTCGCATCCCTGTGTGTCCCCAGAATATTTTTCCTGGGTGCCTTTTAAGGGATGTTGCAAGGATTTAATAATATTACTATTCATACAGCAAAGAAACCTTTTTGGGATGCCCTGAGGATGTTGCTCGTGCATTCAATGCACATCCTGAGGACAACGCAGAATATCCTCTCATTTACTATTATAAGGGTTTAATGTCACATCTCACTATATTCCTAGGAATTCTTGGCGAGGTCTTTTCATGTTATACGGAATGTTACGAGGAGTTGCAGCGCATCCCAGAGTATATGGGAATTAGGAGATTATCCTAAACACCTCTTCCTGAGTGCTTAATGTCACATCCTAGTATGCCCTCAGAATAGCCTTCCTGGCTGTCAACTTTGAGGCATCTTGCAAAGATTTAATAATTATAAACATAGCACTTAATATATAGTTACCCCCATGCCACAGAAGCCTTCTCCGGATATGTTGTGGGTGTTGCTCATGAATTCAGTGCACATCTTCAGAACAACACAGATTATCCTTTCATTTGTTAGGTGGCCTGTAGACACGTAACAAATGAGATTTAATTATCTTTCTGAATATCTTTAGTATTTGAATTTTATTTTGTGGCAATCTGAGGATATAAATATGATTAGCTGTGTTTGTTTTCTTCGGAAATGAAAGACTTTGTCCATAAAGCTGGCAATAAAATCGAGTTATGTGCACGAAACTAGCAATAATTCAGTTTTGCTATTACACGACGTTAGCATATTCTGCACTGAAATAATGTAAAGGACATCGTACTGGACATCATAGTTTGCAAGGTAAACACAGTTAAAATCTCTTCGACAAATTCATGCGGTATCGTATTTGGAACACAAGAAGTTTGAGGAAAGAAGCTTGGATGCCTTTGATTAGAAACCGATTTTTCTCATGCTCTAACCATCCTATTTGTTAGATTTCCCATTCTCTGACTCTGATTTTCCCTTTTTCCAAGACTATTCCACCAATAAACGTTCTCAAGCAAGCTATCCAAAACGAGGCGACGGCAACCTATGATAACATATTTAAGGAAACATTTTACCAGTTTTTCCAGAAATATCAGGAACACTGAAGTAACTATTTATGTTCCGTTGATATTATTTAAAATGTCACTAAGCAAGGATTTATTTTTTTTACATTTCAAATAGAACTGCTCTACGAGTTTAAATGTTTAAATGTATTGACCTCAAAAGGACGGTGTGGTCAAAAAAAGTCTTTCCCGATACATGAGCCCACAGCAGCCTATCCGCCCAACCAATCGGAATAAAATTTCATATATTGTGATGATTTAAAACAGTAGAGCTATCACAGTTACATTTACAGTGAAAAGATTTTCGAAATATTCGAAAAGCAAAACCCACTTTTTTCCTGCGTAAATTTATCAGCGCAAGGAAAAACTATAATGATGTTATAGCAATGCTCATATGACGGAAATTGCGGGTATAAAACATTTGCAAAGAAGAGCATTGTAAAGGACCAATGACATCACAAGAGAGGAAAGAGAAAAATCTTTTATTGGAAGTACAAGTTTTTAACGCGTACAACGTTTCAAGATAGAGTCACCTCCCGTAACTTTGCAGTTTCGTGGCCACCGCAATCTCCCGATCTCACTCCGATGGATTTCTGGCTCTGGGATTATCTGAAATGTAAGATGTTCTTATCAAATCCACGAGATTTGTCAGAATTGAAAGACGCCACAAAGTATGAAGTTATACAAATTCCTTTTGCGATGTTACATTCGTCATTGTTGTTAATCTCGCATGCAATGCCTTATAGTCTCAAAACTCGTAATCCAATAAAAGTTTTTTTCCACTCTCCTCTCTTGTGTTTTCATTAGTTTCTGCTCTCCTTTTCAAATGTTTTACGCCGGCAATTTTCGTCAGATGTGTATCGCTCCACCACCATTTATGTTTTTACAATGTGCAAGCAGGCGAAATGTAGGTGTTGCCATTCAAAAATTTCGAAATATTTTCCTGTAACCGTAATCGTGAGAGCTTTGCTGTTTTAAATCACCACAATCTCGAGCGCATACCTTCAAATAGCAGTATCTGAAATTTCATTTCGATCGATTGAACAGATAGACCGCTAGGGATTTATACTATCGGGGAAGATTTTTTATGACCACCCTGTATAGGCATAATACAATGGCTACGATGAGACAGTTTTTCATTCAAAAATAATGTAGAGTTGTGAAAACTAGAACTTTATTAAAAATAGTGAGAATTCAAATTGAACGTTGTAACAATTAAAATAGAACGTATCGGAGTTCATATTATTTATTTTTACAGTTCGTTTGCCCCTTTCGCTTATGTTTTATCTTACAGAAGATGGATCAACCCTAGTTTCTTTCCAGCTGCCTGCTTTTGAAAAAATATGTATGACGACTGTATTCATACGTTAGGTCTTTTGCATTTCCCGCTTTCATCGCCGAATCTGGCGGTAAATAAGAAGCAACAAACAACTCTTTCGATATTTTTTTCTCTACCTTGAGACAACTCTTCGTTCAAAAGGGAAAAAAAGGAGATGAAAGCTAAAAGCCGCTGGTGAAATGCCAGCCAAGTTTCCGTGTCATCAAACGAGGGAATTACAGAGGCTCAAACAGTAGTCCACTGTTAGTAGTAAAGAAATCTTAAAAAGGTGAAAAAAAAATTACATTATGATACTTTCAAGTTAAAATCCAACACGAGCTTTAGTAATAAGTAGGAAAGGATATGCTTCTAGTGTTTATTTTTTAATAATATAATAGTAATAGTAATTACATACTGAAAAATTTAGATCCTTAAAAAATTTCCCATTAAAAATTTAAAAAGTAATAAATAAAAAAATTAAATCCTAAATGTTTCAGATTTTATTTTTAGACAAAAGGCTTTGTTAAGGTTTTTACGCTCGCCCTGAGCTCGCAGTCTACCTGTCTACTCTTGCTAACCACTTTTATTTTTCTTTTACCTTTTTACTTCCTTGTACGAAGTAAAAAGGAAGTATTGTAATCGCGAAAAATTTCGGGTCTCATATTTCAACGAAAATATCCATTTTGACAACTATCGAATGCAATTTAGCGATGTTTTTGCGTAATATCGAAACTTAAGGACAGAATAAAAAACTCTTTTTCCCCCAAAAAATTATAAAACTGATTTAAAATGGATTATGAAGAGATTTTTTCGTGGTGTCTGTACGTACGTATGTATATATGTATCTCGCATAACTCAAAAATGACTAGCCTCAGAACGATGAAACTTTATATACAGGACTGTCATAACATGTAGATGTGCACCTCGCATTTGGTTGCAATCGGCCTCACCGAAAGTATAAAAATATGTGTATATATATATACATCCACTCTGTTACTCGATTCAGTGAGCTCAGTTTCTTTATTCTTATAATATTTGTAAATTGTGCCTTTTTTGCTTTAAAAGTGATTGAATTATGTTGTTCTTATCTTTTGGTTAAGATTTTATGCCTTTAGTTAACCTGCTTGTGGAATTATCAACAATTTAAAAGTTTTTTAAGTGCGGTTAAGCCTAATTTCTTGTTATGATGGCGCCCATATTTGTTTACATTTGAAGCTTAGCAGAATAGTGAATTTGTTGCCAATCTAGAAAAACTAAGGTTCGCAAGCTTAGCTTGGATTGCAAGAGGATAGCAATCGGATAAAAGAACTCTATGCCTTCCCAAACAAAGTCTTTTTATATATACATAAGCTCAACTAAACCAGAAAATGAACCACATGCTCAAAGCTTCAGAAATTCAATGTTGATAACTTCATATTAAATTAAATGCAAATTCAGTTTTTACACTGAGGTGCAAAAAAGTGCGTCCAAAAGGAATAGGTATAATTAGTATTAAAAATATTCAAGTAAATGACTAAAAAACAATATCAGTTTTCAATCTGACCAATTGCTAGGATGTTTTGAGGATATGCATTCGGACTAGCCTGGACTCGAATGGAACTCCTTATCAGTCTTAAGCTATCGAATCTTTTCAAACCCCAAATTATTGAGTGGCTATAGGTGAAATCTAAATGAAAATATAAAACGAATTCAGTTTTTTCTTTGGTATATACATAGAAGAAAATCGTTTCTAATATATCCCATGTTTTATATCCTACGCGCTGTAGACTTAAAAAAAAATCATATTTTTAGTTTACGGTCTGCAATTTGCAGGCTCTGACTATATCACTTCAAAGAAACCGCCATAAAGTTTCCTAATAGCCCAATACATTTCTATGAGGTTCATCATACCACAATTGCTGCCATGTATGACGCACCAGACGTGCACCCAAAAAGAGGGGCCTCCATTAATAATCCATTTTAGCACTTTTTTCCTCTTCTTAATGAGAGACTAAATTCCACAGTTCTTTTTCTTTTTGTATTTATTTTATCCTGTGGAGAGGTTTTTAATAATGCTTTCCTATTCTACAAGCTTCTGATTGGCTGAGAGTGCGCCATCGGGGTCGGGGGACTCAAGAAAGGTCTTCTGTCAACCGCATATTCTTGGCTCATTCCGTTATACTAAGTTTCAACAATGTGTCATTTTACTTCTTGCCGTAGAACGTGAAAAAATAGTCACGGTTATGAATAAAGCTTCCTTCGCTGAAGATATGTAGTCACCAGCTAACAGCAAGCCACACGATAAATAAATACCCTAGACATAGCCACATAAAGTTTCCTTGACAAAAATATATTAGTGCGTTTTTTTCATACTCTTTTCAGTTCCCTAGACGTTTATGTTCACAATTAAAATCAATATATTTAGTATTATTTTGAAAAGTAATAAAAATATTACATACAGAGAGAAAATTGTACTAACACCCCTGTTGTTTCGTTTTCAGTCCAAAGGGGCGTTAGCTCAGAAGGACTGCTAATTTCGTTTTGGCATTTTGCGTCGATTCACTATAAACTGCAAATCACTTTTGGAATTGTTGTCACCAATATTCTCACCCAGTATTATATTTTAAAGAAATTCAATAATGGAATATCTGCAGAAATGTATATATGTTTTTCTCATTGTGATAAAACAACGGTACCTAGACCCATCAAATTTTGAATAATGTAATTCTCCACCGAATATGGGCATCTGGAACCCCAAATTTGGAATCTGGAATTTCTTTTATTATCTATTTGATATTTTGCAAAGCTTTTATAAGTTTTTGATTAAGAAACTCAACGATTTCAAAGCCAGCAATGGCAATACTATACGGGAAAAAAAGATATCTTTATCTCCAGCGCACAAGACTGTGTATCGGAAATTCTAAACATATTGCAACAGCTTTAAATATTGTTTTTTATCTTTTGTACAATTTAAATAAATGAACATTAATACGTATCTGAATGGCAACGTTTTAAATGCATGAAGAATAGTTTTAAATATTGTTGCTAATCGTTTGTACAATTTAAATAGACGAACATTAATATGTATCTGAATGACAACGTTTTAAACGTACGAAGAATGTAATTATATTTATTTTAAAGTAGTTTAGAATATGCTTTCTCTTCTTGCTTGTAAGTCGCCATTTTAAGTGTTAAATAAAGTTTTTGCTGTGTTCCATCAGTGAAGTTTGCTTCATTTGCGAAAAAGGTATCACAATATGCTCTTTTAAATATTTTGCGATATTGCTGTTGGATTAAATTTTATGGTTTAAGTGGGAAAAACATGACATTTAATGAATAAAGCTAACACACGAAAACGTTAAAATATGCCCCTATGGGCGTAATATAATATCTGAAAACTTTCAGTTTTTTTTTCTTCCAACAGAGATCTGTACAGACATTTTTGAAACTCTAATATGATATTCAGTTTTATGAAACTTGTGCATTTCCGTTTAAAATAAATTATTCTAAAATGTGATAATTATTTGATTCGCTTTGATAATTATTTATATTCTAAATTTTATTTTTGATTTAATATTAAATTGCTGACAACAATAATCTCAATTTTAATTTTTAAATGAACAAATTAATTTTTAATTGATGAACAATGAACTTAAATAGGGAACAAAAACAATTTAAAAAAAGAAAAGAAAAGAAAGAATGTAAAATGAAACATAAAACTCTTATAAATTTCCGCAACTTTTTATTGCAGTGTATGTAATTATTTAAGAAGAAAGTTAGTTAATTCAAAATTAACGCGTTAGGATTTATACTAAAAACAATTTAATATTTATCAATATTCGGCTTCCTTATATTGCTGATTAAATACAAAAAATCATGCATATTCCTAGGAAAGCTTTTCACAAAAGCTTTCGACTTTAATAGCGAAGCCACAAAATAAGCAAATTTCTATTTGCCAGTTTCGTAGTAAAACTTTTTCTTTTTCATTTTCTCTAATACACAAAGCTAAGAATTCACAGATAAAATGCTTACTCTCCAAAAATACTCCTTACGTGAACTTTTATCTTGATACCTTCCTATATTTTCTCCTCGGCTTAAAATTCAGAAAGACCATTTATAATAACCATATATGATATATTTAACCGTTTAAAAACTGGACAAAAGATGCCCATCCTATGTCTGGAATGAGGCGTGTTCTTAATCACTATCCTTTATTCACGAACTGGTCACTGCATCTCAGGTAGTGATTGCTTCGCAGAGGGGGTTAACCGCACCCATATTATCAGTCAGTATGAAAGACGGCATTCCGGACATTGATCTGAACTTATCAGATAAAAGTAATGAAACCATAATTACCGCACCTCAAGCTAGTCCGAAAGGTTGCTGTCTGATGTAGAGTTTCTGAAACAACAATACGGACCAGAATGACAGCAATAATGATGGTGATGGAATTTCATCAGATGTTGATAGGAAGGATTTTAACGAAAGTTAATTGAGCCTAGGAAAGTTTTTATTTGGACCACCCAATGGCTTTAACCTTCAACTTCCATGACGTTTGAATGAAGTTTTGTTAAAAATATAATCGAACTTTGATAAGCAGAAATTGAAAAGGTCCAGGAAAAAAAGTCAGTGAAAATTCGAGTTGGCAGAAATGGCATATGACAGTGATCTTAAACTGGTAACCCCTTGAATCAATTTTATGTGTCCTAGGAGCACATTCCAATTATGCATTTGGTATAAATGCGATTTTGCAAAGTTTTCAAAGATTTTACTTATCTGGAATCCCGGTTTGCATTTTTTTCATTAGACTTAAAAAAAGCAAGAATAACGCAGCAGGAAATCAAAAAATGGTGGAAATTAATTCCCAATGTCCTATAGATATCATTCTTCTTATTATTATTTGTATATTTTCAAAAAAATTGATAAGCACAGTTATGGATTTTTGCTATAATATCAATTACTTTGCAAGGGAATACATTTATATGTAAGTAGTTTTTTTTTTCTTTTCAACAATTGAAAATTAATAAGAACTCGATTAGCCGATGAGCAACTACAATCAGTAATGAAGCTAATTTTTAATAATTTCTCTCCAAATTACAAATTTTCTCAAAATAGAAATGCTATCAAGTGTCAAGTTTTAGTAATAAATAAATGAGCTTATAATTATTTACATACAAACTAATATATTTTTAGTTTTTTTCCGTCGGAAAAAAAATTTGACAAATAACAGAATGGCACCAGGATGTTATTATCTATTATTTTGTCCCACTTGGACAATTTTCTTTGAAAACTTTAAAAATTTTTGCAATTTGTTTATTTTTTCTGTTTGAAATTAAAGTAAATTACTTAATAATTAATTAAGCACGTTAGAACGACTTAAAACAACAACACAACAACTACTTTAATCCACAACAACTTTAATTACACGTGATCCGGAATTAAAGTTTTTTCAGGAACCTTTTTCATGCTAGTTTTAACTCAATGATATTACTCAAGCTATTTTGTAAATAATATTTTAATGCCATTTTAATTTCATTTCTTCATTCTTAATGATGCTTATTCCTTAGGTTATTTACGCAGTGTGCGTAAGAAATCGCTTGATTTCTCTGGTTTTTGTAAACATGTGTTAAGTTTAATATTTGTATAATCAAGTAGCAACCAAATTCTCCGAGATCGTTGTTTTTTTTTTTTTTTTTTTTTTTTTTTGGAAAATTGTTTCTCAATGCCCTTTAATTACCCTTCAAAGGTTCCGCTCGATTTCTTTAGAGTCCACCGAGAACAGCAGAGCTCACATTGAGGAGCATTTATTTTAGCAGCTTAAGTTGCTTAGCACTTGTGCAGTCAAAAGCGTTCATAAAAATGAAAACGTCCAGATACCCAATTATATTTAGGTGATGAACATGCAGTTGGATACTCTACCAGCCAGGGCCCCAGGAAGGCATTGTTAATCTGGATAGCTGTAAGGGGGCCTATACCTACTTTAATCATTATAAATAATAGGAGGCCCCTGCAGTTATACCTGACCTAACCTAACCTAATCTACACAATTATATTCAACAGCTAATTAAGAAAGGTAATGACACATTCATTTATAAATAATAATGGAGGATCATTCAAATTAGAGTTTTCAAAATATGTTTGTTTAGTCTCAAGGGGCTTTGTCCTTGAAGGACTGTTGTTTCGTTTTGCGATTTTGTTTCGGAAATATTAAACGTCGGTTTACTTTTCAAATTGTTGCCACCAAATATTGCAGCCCTGTATTATATTTAAAGAAATTAAATAATGAAGAATCTGCATAAATGTATGTATGTTTCTCGCCTTGTGTTAAAACGATGGTAACTAAACCCGTCGATTTTTGAATGACGTAATCCTGCTGCGAATATGGGCATCTGGAAGCCCAAATTTGAAATTTAGAATTTGTTTTATTGTCGACTTCATATTTTGTAAAACTTTAACGAATTTTCAATTAACGAACTCAAGGATTTCAAAGCAAGCAATGGCAACGTTGTATAGAAACAAATATTTTTATCTCCAGCGCGTGAGACTGTGTATAGGAAATTCTAAAGATGTGCTCAGTTTTAAAATTATTTTGCGATATTGTTCTTTAACTGAATTTTATGGTTTAAGTGCGAAGAACATGACATTTAATAAATAAAGGTAACACACAAAATGTTTAAAAAACGCCCCTTTGGACGTAATTTAAAATCTGAGACCTTTCAGATTTTCTTTTTTGTTTTCAAATTGTCGAACTTCACGATAAAATTTCAAAACAACATTGTCACAGCTTGAATTTTGCTAAATATTTGCTCGTGTTTGTATTAAAACATTGAATTTTTAACAGAAAAGTCTGATCTGGACACCATATGACTTCCTTGTACTGCCTATTAAATAAATTATGCACATTTTTTTGCTGCACTTAATTTAAACTTATTCTCTCGAATTATTCTAACATAGTTAACCGATCCCTCGAGGCAAGTTGAAAATAACATCAAAAATTGCAAATTTTGAAATTAAATATCCGGCCAGGTTCTGCCATGCGGGAGACAAATTTTTACTTTTTCATAACGAATAAAAAACATTCCCAAATATAAGAACTGAGAAACAATCTTAAAAGTTAGATTCCGTTTTGGAGCAAAATTATCTTTCTTTAAAAAAAAATTGAATTGCTAAAACATGAATATTTTCATCACTCCAAACAGTTCTGTAATTGGAAGTTTATGATTAGGACCACCGATTGCAAAACAAAATCCGAGTGAGGACTTTTTGGACTAGTAAGGGGTCTGGGTATATATCTTCAGTTTACAAGCTCCCAATTGCAATAAAAAAGGGAGGTGCATAAGTAGATGTTATAGCAGTCCCATATAAAAAATTTCCACGTTCTATGGCTAATAGCTTTTGTTATGCAAGATACATATACACGTACAGACGTCACGAAAATACCGTTTGAATCCCTTTTACAATCCTTTTTGTCTAAAACAATCCTCTATTCCATCCGTACGTACAGACGTAAAGAAAAAAAAAAAGAATGGATTCCAGAAAGGTCAAAATGGATATTCCTTTTCGCTAAAAAGGGGAGACAGGCAGTCAGGCTCCTAGAAACACGCTAAAGCAAGATCAGTGGCAAATTGGCCATTATATTGGCTCTAAGCAATCCATTTGTGATTGTCGATAAAGTGGCTGAAAACTGGTAGTTCGACTCGCATTCAAATCCGGTGAACAGGTTGTCTATACAAAAGGGTTAACGATTTCTCCCACGTACGAAGGCACTAGATTAGTCGGATAACTCTCGTGAGGTTTGCATTCAATTATATAAAATTCAACCCATTATTATTAAAATGAAAGTGGTTAGCAAGTTTAGCTAACAACTTTCTAAGTTTCTTGGTTAGACACCTGGAAAGGGCACAATTGATTTTTCCTGTTTCCTAACCGAAATGTCAAATAGCCCTTTTTCGAGCACAACTGTTAGAGTGGGCCCATCAATGTAAGGCTTTTCAAAATCAATACCTTTTCATTAAGAGTTACTTAAGGTTTTCCCTATGTGGTGTCTCAATTAATTTTAATTAATTAAATCTGAATATTAATTTATGCATGCAGAGAAAATTGACTGAGAAATAGTCAGATTTTCATTTATTACGAAATTTCAATATTATTAAAAAATGAATCAATATGGAGATTTTTATTTTTTTTTAAAAAGTTTTTTCGTTGAAATTCAAAATTCTTTGCTTTGTAGCATTAAATTCACTTTTTGGGAGACAGCTTGACTATAGTTCTTAGTTTCGCCAAAGAGGCCAAACTGGCATCCCTATGCGTCTTAGATTCTAACGGCAATTTTCGTTCTTTCGAATTGGTGTTTCGTAGGAGGTTCTCGCAAGGTGTTTTGTAGAATTATTGCTACATTGTGGATAGTTTTTAATTTTTATTCACTGAAGGTATTTAAAATTTTTCTCTACTTTTTTTCGAAGTATTATGGGTAAGTTTTCAATTTTGGAGACGGTTCATTTTAAATTCAAGGAAAATCTTAATATATGATTTTACTTTGTATTTCTGCCTTGTTTGTTTTTGCTTTGAGGAAGACCAGAGTTTTCGGGGAAACTGTTAAGATTTAAAATATATATTGGAATGGTTCATAAGCTAATTCTGGACACAGAAGGTTTTTCTTATGGAAGAGGAATTATAGTTGAGCCTGTGTATGCTCCTCCTGACGACGTTACATCGGAGTTAACTGGATTCCTCTTTTTACATGTTTTTTTTGTTTTCTGTTTATTTATTTTAATTTTTGTTGTGATTGTTTATTTTAATTTTGACATTTTTAGAATTCTAATTCTATTTTAGAGGATTTTTAAAATTTATTGATTATGAATTTCAAATTTTTGGTCTTTTCGAAAAATTATATTTTTGTTTCTTTCCTTATGTATTTACTGATCAATTTTCAGCATAATGTGCGAAAATACTTAGAATGACTACAATTTTATATAAAAAATTTTTGTGTTTCTGTATTTTTTTTACAACATACATACATATATATATATATATATGTATGTATGTTACTGTGAAAGACCGAAATTGGGGAATGTCGACTTTCACCAGAGAATGTCGACTTTCACCGGAGAATGTCAGCATTCACCAAATACGTCGGTGAAAGATCGAATATAACATTGCATTCTTGTGCATTCGGACTCTCACCGGTGTATGTCGACAATCACAGATATGCTCTGGTGTAGGTCGAAATGAGAGGCGACTGGCTGTTTCCCGTAAATGCAGTTGTAAAAAAGCAAGGTTCTCTTGTGCAATTCAAAGTGTCTTAATAGTTTAAGTTCTGGCAATAAATAAGATTTGAATCCCATAATTTAGTAAGTTTTTTATTGCTATTATTTTATTTTCTCATTTAGAACGTACTGTATAATTAAGTAAGTTTTTAACTTCTATTATTTTGCTTTCTCATTTTGAATGTACTGTGTGTTTTAAGTTCTTAGGTTATTAAAATCTTATTTTAAATCTCAAGTTCGTTTTTTCGCGACTGAATTACGGAGAAGAAAATATAATATTATTATATGTTGAACATTCACCCTTAGTACATGGTGAATGTCGACATTTATCGGTGTAAGTCAGAAATAAGAGTATTTGGAAAATATTTCGGACATACACGAAGCGACTATGTGAATGTTGACATTCACCGGTCTCGAAGTCGACATTCTCCAGATTTCGGTGTTTCACCGTAACATGTATATTTCATGCGATTTTCAATTTTAAATACCTATACGATTACAAAAGGATTTATATTGCATCACTGACTTTAGATAAAAAGTTACGAAGAAATGAAATTGCCATTTCGTTTTTTACATCTGAATTTTCAACAAATTTTATTTCATGTAGCTGTGAAGAGTGAAACTTGAATTTTATGACGAAAAATATATGTTTGTATTGTTTCCATGTGTTTTTAACAAACAGAAGAAAATATTTTCCCCGATAAACAACACCACAATTTATTAAAACAGTCTTTGCTTTCATCATTTATTAACAAAATACAAACAAAATATACAAATAAGCAGAATGATAGAACTATGAGGCAGCAGACAGGAAAAAATGCCAAACTTTTTATTTAGTTTCACAAAAGCCTAAGTTAAGCCACTGTTAACCTAAGTAACCATGGCAAAACACATTCATTAGAAGGAACGTGGATAATTTATGTTACAAAATTTACTACCTATTAATTACAAGGCACATATTTGGCAAAACTGGTAGGTATAAAATATTTAATATTTACTTTTTACAAAATAGTTTTTCCATAAGTATGTATATATATTTAATTTCATACCGATATGAAAGTATTCAAGTCCTTATCCTCTTTGCTCTTGCTAAAATTAAGCAACTTTAACCGCTGTTCAGACCGTGGTATATACGTCATAGAGGAATAGTAAGGCACAAAATGAGGGAATTCCGTTTACACCTGCGTGGCAGGGTCTAAGTTGTAGTCTGTTAGAGATGCTAAACTTGCGCATGCGTGGATGTGTCTACAGCTTTCCCACTTTGTTTAGCTGCTCAATAGGTTTCGAGCGTTCGCTTGGATTGGTCGTCTCATATACCAAGTCAGCACAGAGTTGAACCAGTTTTTGTGACGTAACAAGGTATGGTTACCTAGTAATGAAGCTCGGCTTAAACCAGTTATGACATTTATACCCCCGTCTGAACGAAGCCTTAATCTCCTTGGAAGACATAATAAGCTCTAATAAATCCACTGAAATTCAAGACAGATTTTTAACTCAGGGAGTTCTCTGTCAAGGTTTTTTTACTACGCATCAAACATTAATTTTTGGAAGTTATAATTATTCCTACGTAATTGATGATATTAATTACATCTCACGTGTCATTTCGACGTACATCTTTATGACAAAATAAGTACTTGAAAAAATAAATTCCATGCAATTGATCTTATTAAAGTGTGTTGATGACTTAAAAACATTTGAGTTCATCAAAACTTTACTGATAAATATTTTCTATGTACAAGCTAGATAAAGGTTACTGAACGCAGTTTGGCAGTTTCATGCATTCACTGCACTTGTCAGCACTTTTAGTGAATATAAATCACAGTTACATTCCATTTGCATTACCTTTGGCGCCATGATGGCAGATATTGAGCTGATAGATTAAATGATCGAATCTGCGCTAATAAGCTTAAAACTTCTTTTCTTGGTCACAGCTCCATCTGCTTTTATGTTCCTGAAATCTCTGAAAACTAAAATCTAAAATCTTTTAAAACTCTTGTTATGATTAGTTATCATGTCTATGATTCGTTAGAATTTCAAGGATGATCTGGCAATTATTTTCAGAAACTTATAGAAAGAAATGTTTTAAGTATTAATTAAATGCAACAAAAAGATCTGGACTGTGCTTATAAAAAACCACACTTTAAAGATAGGAAAAAGAAACTAACAATAGTTTTATCGTAGATGACAGAGTGTATATCGTCTTTTCCAAACTACATTGGACATGAACCATAGAACTGGACTTCAGATGTCTTTAAATTGGACTAGCGCGCGGAAAGAGTAAGCTTTGCTAGATAATAAGTACTCTCCCTATCTTTAAAATGAAAATCAGTTTGGTAATTTCTCTGCTTTATTTATGTTAAACAGCCTTTACAAATGAATTCAATCTAGGAATAAGTTATACTCATGAAGTTTATAACATATTCGAAAAGATGTTGCTAATTCCAAGGTTTTTCATCAAAAATAATTCTACAATTTCTTTTACTATATGCATTTCATTCATTATATCTAAAAAAAAAGATAAAATAACAACGTCTATAAAATACCTATTAAATTTTAGGTATTCAGTAGAAATTTTATCCTTTTATTTATAATTACATTTGTCTTTTTATTCAAGAGATTTCCATTTTAAATTACTCATTGCCAACCAAAATCCCGTCCTACCATACGGTAAAATTTCTGGTTGAATGGTCGGAAGAAGTCTCTAAGTCTCTGAAGGGCAGCTGGCGCCACCTGGGGATGAGAGCGTCCTTTAGTCTTCCCCAAACATCGAGGTACTTCGCTACGGGGTGATTTCCTCAAGCAGGGAAATCCCTTGCTCTGGTTGAAGAAGAAATGTTGTGCCCCTATAAAGGGGCGTATGCCCAAAAATTTCTGCACGGCCTGAAAGGAAAAAAGAGAGAAAAATGATGAGATTACAAGGCAATATTTTAATATCTCAGTTTGCTCAAGAATACAGTATATTCAACCTGTTTTAATATTTAAAAACTTGTGAGTTTATTACTTTTCTATCTGGCTCCAACTAACTATACAAAAAGTTAAGCAGAGGAAATAAAACTGAAACATAACTTTGCAGAGTCATTAGGTTTTTTTTTATGCTGGAGACGTGAAAATTGCGCAATACTCTCGCCGGGACTCGAATCTGGAGCTCTCGAATATTCGCCGAGCGTGCTAACCGTTACACCACGCAGGCCTGCAGAAAGAAGAGGGAAAATACTCCCTTTTAAAGGGGGACCGGGGATTAGAGGACCCAATCGCCAAATCTTGTTGGTGAAGAATCATCATTCACCACCTTTTTAGTTCGGGCGCCACTATAGAATCATTAGGTGTTTTGATGCTGCAGATGTGAATACTGCGCACTGCCCTCCCGGTTCTCGAAGCTGGACCTCTCGAATACGTGCCGAAAGTATGAAATAGCTGATAAATCAAATTCGAAATTACAAATTCGGGCTTCCAGTTGATGATGTTCGGGTGATGGACTACGATATTCAAAATTTGAACACTCTAGGTAACTTTGTTCTTTCACAGTGCGAGAAACGTTCATACATTCATGCAAATTAATCATTATTTAATTTTTTTTAATATAAAATAGGGCGATAATATTTGGTTACAACAATCTGCAAAGTGATCCAACGCTTCAAGTGTTTCGACTATATCGATTTAATTTGCTTCATAGGAACGTATTACTTGACTCAAGCTTAGTATAGTATTATTATGATATATTAGATAAAAGTTGCTACTTTTTGTATATAGAAACAACTTATATGGAAACAAAAATACTGCCACTATTGACAGTAATTTTATTTGCAGCTCACCATTCAAGTTTTCCGTTGTAAGAAAGAGGAAATAATTTTTCTTTAGAAAGTTTTCCATGATTGAATTCTGCCCGAGTTTTCATGCGATTTGCTATCATTAGCTATTTACCGTTACAATTTCTTATTTGAAAATTGCAATTTTTTCTCGTCAAAATTGATTGACGAAGAAAAATATGTGTCTTTAAGTGTTTTAGCATCATTTTATTTTATGTTTGAGTTATGAATCATAACTGAATCCGAGTGGTAAAGTCGCTGAACACTAGTAGTTCGGTCCGAGGTTCCAATCCTGAAAACCGGCTGGCTGCATGGGTGTTTTCGTGGTTTTCCCCTTGTGTAACGTGTATTCGAGTGAGTTTGATTGCTGTTGAATTTAACTGCTGTTGAACCTTTTTAGTTCAGGCGCCACTGTAGAATCATTAGGTTTTTTTTTTTATGCTGCAAACGTGAAAATTGCGCAGTGCCCTCCCGGTTCTCAAAGCTGGACCTCTCGATTACACGCCGAGTGTGCTACCGTTACACCACGAAGGCACGCAGAAAGGAGGGAGAAAATATCTTATAACTTAGGATTCATTATGTTTGTAAATTCATCTACCACTTCAAAATTCATATGTATTCTCGGCGGCTTCTAACCTTTCGAACTCATATAGCAATTACACGAGAGAGGCCCATAAAATTTTATTGTGCAAAGTTTTACTATAATTACGTTCACCAGACAAAGTTTCAATCCCAAAAAATAAATTAATTAATTAATTAAAAAAATAAACATATATTGTTATAAATGCTCAGTATAACAGCTTTCGTTGTTGAGCACTGCTTGAAGATGATCTAAGAAGCAGCAGAATTCCGTACACCATGAATTTTATTCAGCTACTTTCCCTTGCTTGGAACTTAACTAATGATTTTCTAAAAGCTAGGCCCTAAATGGGACTCTTTCAGCATATAGAAAGTGGGGGTTATTTTCCCGCTGTAAACCAGAATAACTCGTAAAGCATCATCAGTTATTTTAATGCTGTTTTATTATTTTTATCTCATAAATGCTTTGAAAAATCATCTTAGATGTCTTTTAAGTATAGGATACCCTTCAGTTCAGATTTTAATTTCAAGTAAAATAATAATGAGATATACGCAATTCGTAATAATGCTGCGACAACTTCAGCTGAGAATCAGGGTGCACAAGGCTAGGATATTTTTATGTTAATATTAGTAATAACAGAGCTGTCCTATATCCAATCATAATTTAACATTTAAATATATGAAATATTTTTATAACTATTATTAATAACAATGCTATATCGTAAATTCAGTTACGGTTTATATGATTACGGTTAAGACTCGAGGGCTATCTGCCTAAGGAGAGGGATGCTTTCCTGGAGGACTTTTTAAGGGAAACTGGCTTTTTAAGGGAAACATGTTACATATGAGGAAAAAACACGAAAACGCCCGTGCAGCCAGCCTGTTTTCAGGATTCGCACCTCAGACCGAACTGCTAGTATTCAGCGACCTTACCGTTCGGATTCAGTTATGATTCATAACTCAAACATAAAATAAAATGGTACTAAAACACTTAAAGACACATATTTTTCTTCGTCAATCAATTTTGACGAGGAAAAAAATATGCAATTTTCAAATAAGGAATTGTAACGATAAATAGCTAATGATAGCAAATAGCATGAAAACTTTGGCAGAATTCAATCATAGAAAACGTTCTAGTGAAAAATTATTTTCTCTTTCTTACAACGAAAAACTTGCATGGTGAGCTGCAAACAAAATTAATGTCAATATCAATGTATATAAGTTGCTTCTATGCACAAAAAGTAGCAACTTTTACCTAATATATCACAATAATACTTGTACTAAGCTTGAACCACGCAATACGTTTTTATGAAGCAAATTAAATCGATACCGTATTTAGATCAACAATATACATGAATTATGTTAAATGAGATCAAGGTTAATGCTCATAATAATGTCACGTCGCTTTATAAAAGCTTTTCCCTGTTTGTTTGATTTGATAGGTATAGTGTTTAGTGTGTTTCTCATGATTTAAATCTTGATTGAAGTAAATTAATGTAGTTTAATTTCTCTAAAAATGTTTTTTGATAAAAATTTTTGAAGTGCATATTCAGTTTTTTTTTTTTCAACGCTAGTCCGCGCTGTAGCATCCGCGTTTCATCATAAAGCTTCAACACCTATTTATCCGATGTGTAGGAAATAAAAACTTTCGCTGATTTCTATTATTCCTGCTAACAACAAGCTAACATGGTTTTTCTTATAAATTTCTTATCTCTTCTTTTATTCAATTACGTAGCGAGTTACATTCCGCAAGAGACGAAGAGGAAGAATGATCTTATTTGTTTACATTGTATTCAGCTAAACCAGGGATGGCCAACTCCGGCACGTTAGAGTTTTAACAGTGAAGACTTATTGAAAAATTGATTGATAAAAATAATAATATCATCTCTATCAACTCCGTGGATAGATACACATTAAGAATAAATAGAATAACTCTTTGAATTTTAGTTCAGGTTTATTTCACTACAGCGAGACTCCGGCGTTATTCTAATTGAAGTTAATAAAGTAGAGTGGACAAAATTAGATAGTGTTAGCACAGATGAGCGCCTTACAGATGAGTTTGCAGGATGAAAGGTTTTGTTACATTACTTGAAAATTATTTGAGAGGGAAATTTTTTAAGTATTACTATTAGCCATCAAAAAGTTTTGTGTGCCAAGGACTTAAACCTGTCTACTGTTGTTGACCCCGTAGCGCGCTTATCAATAAAATACGAACTCGAGCTCTGAATCGACGACGATTTCGTGAGTTTTTCCCAGAAGAAACGGAAGAGGATGGCGAGTTGTGCGCTCTGGTTTTCCAAAAGAAGTGCACTCGCGAGATTCTGAAATTAGTGGGAATGCGTTTTAAAATATCTGGAAGAAAACAATGAACTGCTGAGTGCTTGTTGTTCAAAAATGAAGATTGACTATGGGATTTAGTTTTCTCACCAATATTATGTATTATAGGACATTTAAATAATTTTAATTTAAGATTACAGAGAAAAGATTGTATTTTTCTTATGCTAGTTGGTCATATACTTTCTTTTCTGAACAAACTTTTGCTTTTTTATCTCTATATCGGAGGAAAAAAGATTAACACATTTCACATTAATGCAGGAAACAGCTACCAAAACCCGAAATATGCTAGATAGATTTAAAATTTTAATATTCATTTTTTAGGATTCAATCAGTGCTGAGGTTTACTGATTTTCAAGATGATTAAAAAAAATGCTGTCTTTTTTTTCACAAACCTTCTTTCAATTTCTCTTCAAGACGTTAATTGTTACCCATCGTAAATCCAAATCGAAATTATTGATCTAGAACAGCATACTAAACTGAAAAGCAAATATAAGGAACTTATTTCAACTGCAAGTGATCCAAATTATATTGAATTTGGGGAATTTGTACCAACACGCAATTTTCCAAATTTACAAGATTTGCATCAACATATATGTTTGTAAACATATGTTTTCTATTATGAAAGTAATAAAATCAAAATATCGTTCATGATTTACCGATATGCACCTAAAACACCAAATTTTGTTAGTATCTTCAAGAACTTATCTTAATATAGATGGCTTTATAAAAAATTCAAAAACCACATTAATTAAGTTCTGACTGTTTAATAGCTATTTAGAATTAAATATTTCAAATTATTCACTTTTATTTTATACATAACCTAACTGACTGAACCTTTAAAAATGTTTATTAAAAATAAGACCCTAGTTTGTATGTTTGTTTTATTTATTATATTATTTTTAATGTCTATTACTCAGACTTTAATAAAAAAAACGTGCTATTTGCGTAAAAATCTCATAATCACGCTATAAACATTTTTTCATCTTTTTATATTTTTTTATAAGTTGGAAAAGTTGGAAGTGGCCCACATAACTTTTTTCAGATAAATATCAATAAAAATAAGCGTTACCAGTCACTTGCTTATTAGCTTTTTGCTGTTACATTCATAATTTTTTATTTTGCACAAGCAAGAACAGTACTGCCTCATTTTAATTTTAGTTCAATATAATTACGTTATGTATTCTGCTTTATAGAAATTAAAAATAATAATCTTTGCTGATATACCGTATATATTGCTGTATGAGAGTTTAGAAATTTTAGAATGATGAACTTCTTTTCGCATTCATAATTGTAAATTAAGTGTAATGTGTACTATTATTCATTTATATATTTATATTTATTAGCCCAAAGGGCGTTAGCCCAGAAGAGCTATTAATTTCGTTTTGGCATTTTGCGGCGTTTGACTATAAACGGTGTTTCAAGTTTCAAATTGTTGCCACCAAATATTATCGCCCTGTATTATATTTAAAGAAATTGAATAATTAAGAATCTGCATAAACGTATATATGTTTCTAGCATTGTGATAAAACACCGGTACTTAAAAGCATCGAATTTTGAATAACGTAGTCCTCCACCCGAATATGGACATCTGGAAGCCTAAATTTGGAATTTCTTTTATTATCGATTTCATATTTTGTAAAGCATTTATGAGTTTTTCGTTAAGAAACTCGACAATTTCAATGCGAGCAATGGCAACACTGCACGGGAAAAAAAAAGACATTTGTATCTCCAGCGCGTATTGGAATGTATTCCAGGCTGTGTATTGGAATTTTAAAGATTTATCGGAAATTGTATGCTCTTTTTAAACTATTTTGTGTTATTGCTGTTGAATTGAATTTCACGGTTTAAGTGCGAAGGACATGATATTTAATAAATAAAGGTAACACACGAAAAGTTGAGAAAACGGCCCTTTGGGCGTAATATAAAGTCTGGAAGCTTTCAGATTTTATATATATATATTTGTTTTTGTTAATTTATTTATGTTTATTTATTTGGAGTACATTTTTGAAAAACATCTTCAAACTAAATATAACGTCATTTTCTTTCAAAATATATACTACCGAAACTTAAATATTCTTGCCTAAACTTTTCGGAAATAATCCTTTAAAACATTCCTATCATTAAAGAATTCTAACTCATATAATATGAAGTTCAAAAATCACCTTTGTTTCTATAACATCCAATGAAGTTACTAGTTTAAAAATATCTTTTTGATTTTGCCTTTTTAAAGTAAATATCTTTTCCACAAAATGAACGAAACATTTAGATTTATTTTATTTGAAAAAAACTTAAAATTATCTTATAACTCAGAGAATCAAGAAAATGTACATCACACTGGCTGAATGTCAGTAGAAGCAAGCATTTTTTAACTCTGCCATCCTTAATTTCCGTCTCAATTACAACTTACAGAATAGGATCGCTTATACAACCCATAATGATTTTCTAACAGATATTTATTGATTTTTATTTTCTTTTAAGACTGACTTATTGTGTCCTTATAAGAAGTTATAGACAGTGGCGTAACTAGAGCTTTCGACCGGGATGGCGATTGAATTCTTCGACCTTCTTAATATGCATCAATAATGCTGTGAAATGTCAAAACGACGTATAAAACACGAAAATGTAAACATATTCATTTGACGCTTGTTATAGCCATCTTCACGTGTTTGTATGGTTCAGGGTTATCAAGGATGTTTTAATGAATAGTGTTAGCATGAAAATTCCATGTTATTTCAGTTAAGAACATTTTGTATGGTCGCTGTAATGGAACAATAGCTATTGTGAGCAGTAGTTATATTGAACCATGACTGTATATGAAAACAGAAGAGAAACAAGTCAAGTGAAGCATAAAGTTAGTAACAGAACAATTTTGAGCTTGGCGTAGATTTATGTAAAAATATTAATCGATTTCGAGGCCATACAGGTACAGAGCCCTCTTCGTCAGGAGCAAAGATATCTGCAAGACAGTTTTTATAGATTTCTTTGCTCCTGACGAAGAGGAATTTGTACCTTTTGCCCTCGAAATCGATTGGTATTTTGACATAAATCTGCGCCAAACTAAAACGTGATACCAGCTTTACATGACTGTAAAATACTTTTGAAGAAAAGCTTCAGTTTCACTAATTATTACCTTTTAACTTTGCTTTTAGAAAAACTGTCGATGATATTATCCAAGTTAGTTTCGTAGTAGCGTCATTTTAACATCTTTATAAAGATATCGATTACTGTCCGCTACAACGATTTTCACAGAAATCCCAGAGAATTAAATTTCTCACAGCATCCATTTTTACTTAAAAAAGACATCCTTCAGAAAGGTGACATTATTTTTACGCTAGGACATTGCTACACAAGTCGATTTTTTGTTTACTTTGCTAGTAGTAACAGCAATACACTAAAACCCTGTATGGTCTTACATGAAGAATGTCGCCGATCAATTAGACAACCTCGCTGCCCTCCCCACTTCTAACTACGCCACTGCACATAGAGCAGGTTTAATCATACAGTAGGTACCGCGATGTGATTATTTTTGTCCACGGCAATTTTGATAACATTAAGCGATGAAAAAAAGTATTGTTTAAAAAAGCAATGGAATTTAGTTAATTTAATTTAAATGTTACAAGAAAGATAGGAATAAGCATTTTAGCAAACTTTTGAAAGTGCAAAAATCAGTTTATGTTGTCTTTAGTGGGATAGTTCATTTCTGAACTATTCATAACATTTCTAGAAATCGTTTGACTAATGCTATACCCTTAACCTTAATACTCGTATACACTATACAGAACACACAATTGTAAACTTAAAAATAGGCAAAAAGCGATTTTAGATTAGCTTAGGTGTTTTCGAACGATTTGGTTAGTCTATATTTTAGGGTGCCCCTTGGATTATCGCCGAGTTGTTGTTTCATTTATCGCCAAATTGTTGTTTCATTTATGGTAACTTGAGTAGTTGAATGTTATGGAAACTCTATTATGACCTGATTGGTTGCGGGAATGCGGTGAATTTGGCTGATGGGAAAATATTTATAAGGGCTTATTTCTACGTTGGATGTCAGTTAGAAAGTACGTTGCTTATTTTGTGCTGTGCACAGTAAAATGGCTGTATGTGATGAAGTTAATGTGAAGTTTCTGTGCGATTTGGAACGAAAGAAGAAAACAAGCATTAATTGACTGGCGTGTAAATGCGTATGGTCGCACGTAAAGATCGTTCAGATGGCTTTGAATGGATTTGTCGCAACAAAGGTTCATGCAAGAAATGCAACCGACAATCCGGAACTATGAAGGATATTTTCGACTCGCATTTTTGTGAATTTATGTGGTGACGGCAGTACTCATATTCTACTTCAAATAATTTTAGAAAGTTTTTGGATGCTGTTAAGGAATTTTGCGCCACAGACTGAAGACACAGAAATTTCTAAATATGGTAAGTCGATATTTCCTTGTTTTAATGCGTACATGCGATAAGATGTATTTCCTTTTTTATGTTATTTCATTGTGTGATTTAAAATGCAGTTTCTTGAGCGTCGATTGGCTATATATTTTGTTCAATTTTTGGGGATGAGTAGCTTTGTTTTAACATTATATGACGTCATCATTCTCCTGATTTTTTTCAAGTGAAAATAGATCGATGTGTACATGGACAGAGTAAAGGGAATGAGCAATGCCGTGTTTTATGCAATTCTCTGATATTTTTTTAACCGAAAATAGATCAATGTGTACATGGACACCGAGTTTGTGCATTTCTTTGACTTGTTATCTTGGTTTGTGTAGCGCAGCCATCTTGAAATCGCCCCTTGCTGGCCAATCGTCAATTTTCGCACCCTGAAATATATTTTTAGCAGGGTTATTTTTTTCCCTAAAGGACCAGGAGAGAAAAATTCTGGAGAAACTTTTTTGCTCCTGAAGAAAAGGGACCTGTGTCTGATCATCATCAAAATCGATAGAGTTATTAAATATCTAAACCCAATTAAAGTTGCTCTTTGCTAATTTTAAATAGTTGACTAAAATCGAAAACAAGCAGTTTCATTATATAATTCCTTACTTGTCGATTTTTTAAGTATTTAGACCATAATTGGTGGTGACTTTATTTCAACCAGTAAAATTACTCAATAATATTTTAGTAATATTAACCGAAATGCTAATCACAGTAAGCGATTTGGACAATAAGGACTTCGACAATTCGATAGCAATATCCGAATAATAATTCTAACCGTCATCACATTAAGCGACATTCTCCGCGAAACGTTTAAGATAGCTTTGCTGGACATCTGTAGGACGATTTGGTGATTGCACGTTACCAGTAGAAAATATTTTCGTACTTGTAATTCAATCAAATAATCTATGAAAACAAGTTCAATAAATTTCACTAATACCATGCAGAAAAATGGCTACTGATCACAATAAATTTGACGTATAATTGGTAACCAGTTTTTCTACAGGGCTTCGATGAAATCCTTTAAAAAATCTTCATCTTGACATCCATGCAGGCCAATGAAAAAAATCTAAAAGAAAGTCTAAAGAAAGATTGTACTGTAGTAAAGAAATGTTTCGGGCGTAAGAATGTCCACAAAACATTTCTGAGTTTTCGACAGCAGTGAGTGAATCTTTTCTGTTGGGTTATTGTAATTTAATTTAGAGTCTATCTCTTTACAATTTTATAAAATGTATCACAAAAATCATCAGCAATACCAAATGCAAATTAATCCAACATACTTCCAACTCAAAAACAGGGTCTTCAACAAGCATCTCCCCGCTGACCACATGAATGCGACTGAGAGGAAAGTAACGTGTCCAGCGTTCCAGGTGCTTAGCGTACTGTCCAATTCGAATGCCTGTCCAATCTGCGTCAACAAGCCCCGTGCTGGAATTCCTTCAATAAAAACAATAAATTAAAATGTGATTATGAAAGCAGCTTTAAAGAGTAATAATTCATACACTGCTCACATCAAAAGGTACCTCGTAATTGATACTGAACTATTTAGATCCTTAATATTTTTAGCCGGAATCCTTTCACTTAATGCCTAACCTCTTCTTTCAACAATTTTGTCATGGTTTGGAAAAAATATTGAACCTAAAATACTAATCATGCCACCGAAGAACTATGGCAGTATGTAGGGGTGAATATGCTAGCGTACACGTGCGTGTCTGCGGAGTTGGAGCAGAGGATATAAGTGGCACGAGCGGTTTACGGCGATTTGTGCGCTCGTACTCCTTCAGGACATTTGCCGTATTTCTCACAAGAGCTGGGTAAATTTTATAAGGTGTCAGGTAAAATGAGTAGCGACGAACATATGGATGACGAAATGTGATGGAGAATCGTCAGCAGATTTAAGGCAAGCCAATCATAGCCATTCATTTGACCAAAACAGTAGCGATCAAATTATCGCGACTCACCCATAGTATTCTTCCATGAAAATTCAAATTATGATTTGTTAATTATTAATTTTCTTTCTTTTGTGAGATTTTTCTTAATTTCAGATTTGGATTTCTTCTTTGTGACATGCTTAAATATATTAAAACGTTTATGCAATATTTACGTACACACAGCATAAATTTCTTGTTATTCAATTTCAAATAATGCTACAGAAACACCATAATTACGCAATACTTATACCTTACTGCCAAAGGTAAATATAGCTATTTAGTTATTTTGGAAGAGAAAAATGTCATTATTTGAAATCCAAAGACCAGTAAGCTAAGTGATTAAGGCAGCAATGCTTATTTTCATAAAACTTTTCCCTTTCTGACCCTGATGCCAATACATGTTGAGTGCACAGCACTACTGCCCTCCCATTATTTCCTGCATATACGATATAATTCAAACGAGCCAGTTTATACCTAGAAATGCTCCAATAAAGCATCCCGTAATTAAACTCTCCTAGTGAGTGTCTTCTTATACTTATATAGTTATGAGATTAACTAGTTATGAGGCTACGTGAACAGTATCATTCAAGGTCGCACAACAAGGCTCGCCCATTAGTTACTCCCAATCTCAGGCAGGGGCTGTTAGGTTCGCAAGGCTCAACGCAACACGCAGGGCGCGGACCGAAGAGTCGAAGGCCTGCTCGCCAAGACAGCCTGCTCGGAAGGCCGAAGCCACTTACCTTACAGGACAGTATTGACAGCCCCCTCCGGATCCATGTGTTTTGTACCCCCCAAAGTTGTTACTGTCCTAGTACAATACTAAGCTAATATATACATCCCCATGTTTAGCTATAAACCGACAACATGAGTAATTAAAAATCTGTCGATGATCACGACGGTATCTATCATGGGCCAATGCGTTTTGTACTCCCAGAGTTGTTACTGTCATAGTGCAAATACTAAGCTAATATATACAAGCCCACGTTTAGCTATCAGCCAACCACATGGGTAATTAAAAATCTATCGATGATAACGATGGCATATATCGTAATACGATGATGATGATGATGACAATGGTAGTGCCACTATCATCATCGAAGAATTTGTCGACAATGACAATAGTACATTGTTTTTGCAAATATTTCATAAAATCATTTCTGGTTATGGACCATTTATCAATTGCGAAGCAAAGAAATTGACATCTGCAATTATGTCCATTAAAACGTTTCTATGAACACTGTGGATTTACCGCATTTAAAATCATTCATTTAGAAATACGTTTTATCGGAATAATGGAAATTTGTTCATTCTTACCTAAATGCCATATCTTCAAATGATCTGGTATCTTGAGGTCTTTTGCTCGATGCTTGCGCGTAGTCAGACATTGCCCGCGTTACGGGATCTCTGACAACAATTAACAGCAGCACATCTCTGGACATATTCGCCACCCTCTGTGGTGCCCCTGGTGTCACCAAGTAGCCAGGTGTTTTTTCCATTGTCAGCTGGTTCTCGAAACTTAGCGGCATCTGCTGCCTGAAAACAAAGCACGTTCAGGTAAATATCTCGAAAGAATTAGCAATGAAAATATGCCAACATACAAAGTAATTTAATTACGGAGATGACTGCATCAATTTAATTCATACTGGAGTTTTCTTAATTGACAATATTGACGAAGGAAAATGTATTAAATGCAGTCGTAGGAAATATTAAGTTATTATAAAAATTGATTGCTGAGTATATTATCTACTCTCATACAGATTGGATTAGATTATTTAATAAGGTCCATTAATTTTCATGGCCCTCGTTAACAAAATGTCACCAAGATTATCGCCAAGCTGCCATGTCTCCCGACTGCTTTAAAAAAACTTATCTTTCCCAGAGGAATACTCGCACATGAATTCCGAAATATACGACTCTACACGAAGTCGAGCCATACCCCCCTCCCCTTTGTTTTTCGTTTCGCCATATAACAAAGCCAAATATCTTTCCGCATTTTGAGTACGAGCACCTGTTGTTGTATCAACAAAATTAAATGTGTAATTTACAGTAAGCATGTCTGTAAGCAGCCTTTTCAAGCTCGTCTGATTTACAGACTCACCAACAATTTGAATATATCATTGATCCTTACACTACGTAGTCGTGAAAGTACTCCCCACTTTCATGGCATAACCCGCCGTATAGCCACCAGTTGTGGAAATACCTTGCCAGCGTTGTTTTCTCACCGTGCGAACAAAGTCTCGTGAATTTCGAATCTATTATTGCATTTATTTCAGTTATTTGTTATTGTATATATTATTTATTATTAGATTTATTTCAGATATATTATTGCATTGAAGATTTGTTATTATTTATTCGTCATGTTCGGCAAACAGTAAAAGTCGTTAACTTGGCTTCGCTTCGCTACCGTTTTTACGGTACTTGGGCTTCGCTTCGCTACCGTTTTTTACATAATTTGACAATTTATCGCGAGGACTGTGAAAATCAAGTAATAGCCTTTAATAATACCTAAGCTCACTAGAAATACCTGCCCACAACAGAGATTCTTCCCAGAGGATTTTTCTGATAGAATATGTTTAGTTTTCACACATGGAAATCATGAAACCAGCCATGCAACAACTCCATTCGTCTATATTTGAATCCGAGACGAACTACCATTATTCAGCGGTTTTATAGACTCGGCCACTCACAAGCCGCTCGCAGGTTGAATGGAAACAGACATTTAATCATACTGGACGAGGAGAAATTAACTTCCTCACCAAAATCTTCCGAAATGATTCTACAAGTAAATCATGAAGTTCAGTGCATGAGAGCTCCATGGGTAAGTACCAAAAACTTCCAAGAGGATTTACATTGTCCCTCTTTCAATTTTCTTGATTTTTCCCCCTTTTAGATAATTAGATAATTTTCCTGAAAACACTCATCCGTTTCTAAGAAACATGAGAAATACCCTAGTTCCTAGGAAACTAGGATATTGTTTTTCATTGAATGGGATTTTTATCAGATTCCAAGTTGCTCAAAATGTCCCCTCCTACATTTAAAAACAAGAGAAGAAACATTCTATGGTTTAAGTGCGAAGAATATGATATTTAATAAATAAAAGTAGCACATAAAACGTTAAACAAATACCTATTTGGGCATAACATAAAATCTGAAATCTTTCAGAATTTTTTTTAGTCCAAAGGGGCTTTGTCTTTGAAGGACTTCTGTTTCCGTTTCCGCATTTTGCTTTGATTTACTATAATTCTATATAGAACTTCGTAACAGTTGAATTCAGTTAACAGATTCTAGGAGCTGAAGCAGCTGGTGCGGAATTTGCCAATAAAATTACTGAGAAAATGAATCATGATCCTCAGCGGGAGTTTGAATACACCTTTTCTGAAGAACTTACACTGATATTATATCCACAAACGGGGGGGGAATAAAAAATAAAAAAAAAAAAGAAGACAACGGATATATAGATGACATTTTTACACTTTCACAGACCAACAAATAATTTTACATTTTAAATTTGTATAGCCTTTTTCATGTACCTTTTTTTTAGTCAATTCCTTTTACTTTTTAAAACGAGAATTTTATTCCTACAGCATTTTATTTTTGGCTTTAAAAAAATAATTAGTATTTTGCGATATTTGTGTATTTAAAAATAATATAAAATATCTAAAGAGTATGGAAAAATCAGTCATATAAATTTATATTTAATTAACATAAGAATTAAATAT
>KK115020.1:118403-148943 GCA_000611955.2 Stegodyphus mimosarum | reverse complement strand
TTTTTTTTTTTTTTTTTTTCCTTCTGGAAAAACGTGAACGGTGACCTTTCCCAGGATCCAGGAAAGAATTGTAGAACGTTTGGTGACGATAGCTATAGTTGTGACTAAGTTATTAGATGACAACCAAGCATACAGACTTTCTTCTTCATATATATAGATAAATGAAACTGATAAATATGACTAATTTGAAATTCTGAGATAAGAAATATTTTGAAGGCTTATTTCAATTTTGTATTTAAAATAATATAGGTTTATTTAATTTGAACATAACTTCACAAAAATTTTGTATTTAAAGCTTCACAATTTGAAAGAATGGTAACAAATGAATTCTAACTAGCATATAGTTTCCGCCAACTAAAACACAAAATAGTTGAAAAAATTCCCTAGGGGCGTTTCCGAGATAGCTGGATTAAAAGGGCGCCGTTGGCATTCTATCTGTAGGCGTGACGAAATACCGCCCACTGGAAACGCATGAAAAGATCTGCAGCGTGAAGTCTTCTCACGTTACGCCCTCTCGTAGTGTCGTTCGTCACTTCTGGGGACAATTTTTTTTGCCTTCTTGCTCATCATGAAATTTGCGTGTGACACTGACGGTGTAGGTTACAGTTACGCCGTACGAAAGAAGCTTGAGAAGCCGTATGTCTAACAATTATCATCATAGAAGTTACTTTTGAAGTATTATAAATTAGTATTTATTCAAATACAATAATAAAAGACAGCACTCTTGTCAGGAAAAATACATTACGAGCATTTTGTTGCAAACTTCAGTGAGCCGGATACACCGCATCTTATGTGGTACCCCGGCGATAGATTTTCAGACTAGACTAGACAAGAAGCAAAATATTAAAGCTGTTTCGAATATTCAGGAAAATTAATTTCAGCTGGCTATTATGAGACTTGTTTGTAGGAAATCACATTTATATTAAACGGAATGAAGTACAGTTATTTTCAGTTTGGATTAAAATCTTACACCTAACTTTCCACAGATGCGTGTGTTGATTATTTCATGAATATCAGGGCTATATACTTAAGCTTCGCACCCTAGCACTACCGTGATCTTGTTCAACGTAACTTTTCTTCATAGAGGCGATATCAGTGAAGTTAATAATAAAGAGAAAAATGGAGGAAAGAGGACCATCAAAATGGAATTTAAAATTGTGATTATTATTATTATTATTATTTTTTGTTATTTTATTTAATAGCCATTAGCCTTGCGCCACTACAAGGGCCGGAAGCCATTTCATCATGGAAGCATCTAATAGGCGGCCTTGCCTCATATAAAGGTATGGACAGTCACAACCATGGAGGTAAGAAACAGGGTTTCTAACCAGGCCTGTATAATGGTAACCATGGAGGTAAGAAAGGGCTTACCTCCATGAAATCGCGGAGAAGGCATGGTTGTTCGAGTCCGGGCCCATCGCTACGGCAGTCAGGGTTACTAACCACTAAACAGGCTGGACCTTGCGCCACTACAAATATGAAAAGATCCGCCGCGTGAAGTCTCACGTTATGCGCTCTCGTAGTGTCGTTCGTCCCTTTTGGGGACAACTTTTTTTTTTCTTTTACCTTCTTGCTCATCATGAAATTTGCGTGTGACACTGATGGTGTAGGTTAATTGTGGTTGTAAATTTTTATCTCCAGAAAATATTCATGGAATAGTAATTAATTCATCAATCTGGAGGAGGGGGGTCTATTTTGAAAAATTCGACATTGTAAAGAGCTTTCTGAAAGCAATCGTACTTTGATTCGTGTCCAAATTGCTTATGTAGAAAGCCATTAATAATATTTATATTTACATATCTACTTCTAGAAAGTAATAATAGAAGAAACTACCGACACGTTCTAGTCAACCGTGGAAGCCGTAACTAGTAATTTTTAGACTTTTCAAGTTTAATTTTCCCAATTCTGTTTCTTTCCTAAGCAACTTGGAAGGTTTCTCGAAGTTCGGAATAACAATTTAATAAACGTATCTTTGGTTGTTATTTCTCATTTCATTTTCAATGGTGAAACAAGTTGGGAAATGCAAGCTTTATTTTCAGTACCTGTACCTGAAACATTTAGTTCAATGTTATCGGTTCGCAGATATCAGTATACTTTATGTGCCTTTTAACATATATAAAAAAAGTTGTTAATTAAAACGAAAACATTTTAAAAATCTCTTTTATTAAAAGCCTTCAGTATTAATAGTGTACATGTCATAGTTTCTAGGATCTAGGATCATATCTATGCGTCTGGTGTCAACTACAAAGAGTTCTTACCAGTAAAGTAATCTTAAAACCATAGGCCATTAGTAAATAAAATTTTTTATAAAAAGTGTATTAAACTACACCACATTCGAGGGGAGCGTATTCAGTAGATAGCAATTATTAGAGGCAATAATCTAAGCATCAGGAGCAGTCGATAAGCAAGCATCATCTATGGCATGAGAGGTCCAATTGAAGTTAAGCAATTGTAACAGTAAATTACAATTAAAAACATTATAAAAATCTTTAGAACGATAATAATTGTAACTTTGAAGAGTTAAATCAGTCCTTAACCTTCTATAACACAAATAAATGTCGCGGAGTTAAGAAAAAACGCAGGAAAAATAATTTCCGAGAGTATAAGGCTTGGACATAAAATGATGTGTGTTGGCCAGTAGCTATGGAGGGAAGTCCTGAGACCACGAACTAGGTTTTAACACAGTATGCGATTTAAAATAACGAAGTCCTATCTTTGAAGTAACAGTAAATACGAAAAGTGTTGATTAAATAGTGAAATACAACTTAATAAGTAAATGTGTACATAGTCCATAAGCTTTATCAGATAAAAAAATTCTATCTTTATAAGATGATAAGCACAGGTGAGTAAAATAAGTCTTGAATAAAAGATGAAAAATTATTAAAATATGTACAGTAAACACTACTAACATAACGCGTTATGATGTATAGTTAGTGGTCTTTTTAGAACATGGTCTTCAGTCGGATCATAATTCGTAAGTTCTTTTATGGCCGAAGATGGTGAATTTCTCATACTTTCGAAGAAGTCATGGATATCTCAGTACTATTTATAATTTAAAATGTACGCCACCAGCGGTGCCCACTGACCTAGTCTTTTAAGCAAATGTCTTCCAGTGTATCGTCATTTTGCAGATGGAAAACCTCAGCGCGAAAATGGGCGGCGTAATTATAGTGACTAATTAAGATTTGCGCAGTACAAGACCTACATAAATACAGAAGGTTCCTAACATATATACACACAAGGTTCCCTACATAATTATAAAAGGTTCATACTCACAAGTTCTTGTTAGTAGATTCATTGTATAAATTAATACACTCATTGCTTGTTTTCATACTTTTTCGTGTATATATTTCACCTACCTGGATCTACCCATATCATGTGCCTTTTGGGCAAATTATCAGGAGCCGCACACACCGTGTAATTGCTACGATGTTCCGGCAATACTTGACTGAACTGGACTGGACTGGATTGTTTTCATACATTATTCATACATTACGTCTGTATGTACCCAATAATCCTGATTAACCTTATGTACATGATGGGAATGAGTTCAAGCAAAAGTGCGAAACCTTATATAGTCAATATCTACAGTTATGCTAGATATATATATATATTTAAAATAGTTAGAACATTTTCATTGATTTGAAGCTCTTTATGAAATGTTCAATTGCTTTATAAAAGGTATTTTCACCGAGTAGTAGTGAGAGTAGTTAAATGTGTAGTACGTCAGTATCTACACTTAGAATACTGTTTTTCTATATTGCATTACGAAATGATTAACTTATGCTACATCCCAGTAGTTAGTAACTCAACATTGCTAACTCAGGAAGTTACGACACTAGACTGATATTCTTGGTACCCTTGTGATGATACACGTTGAATTATATCACACTGAGTTATATCATATGATATAACTCAACGCGTGATGATACACGTTAATGTTATTTGGTTTAGGCTATTCACCTAAGAATGTTTAAATGTTTAGTCGAAGCATTGTTCTCCACTGCAGAAAGCATACATTAGTATACAATACATTTAGTATTGGGCCGAAACTGAAAGAGCATTTCCGTTTTTGACATTTTACTGCACAGATTCTGATAATCTTTTGCAGTGTAGGATGGCAATACGTCCCTACAATGCAAGTGCCAGGCCACATGATTTCCAGTAGATAACGATATGGCAACATACAGTTGCATCAACCTAAGGGAAGAAATGGAAGGATTGCACTATAGACATTTCTGAACTCAAAGTTGTCATTTAAGTGAATTATAAAATACAATCATCATTCAATAGCCGACTGTATAATATGTGGTGATAAAAATGCTTTTTGTTAGTTCAATTAATAATGTTAAGGTTTACAACGCTTATGAATTTGCTGTATATAAAATTATATCTGGTAGACATGTTACTGAAAAATCAAACAAAAATAAAATAATAAAAAACATAAATATGTTTTTAAAGGGTTGAATCTATCCCATTGCCCGCCTTGTTCTTCCACAATTTGAAAGAAAAGTTATCACTTTTGAAACAGCTTTCTCCCAAAAACATATTATTATCGAATTAGTAATGCATGAAGCCAAAATTATTTTAAAGTTTTTGCTTCAAGATTGGCAACGGCTGAGAGAAATGCCATTTGTAGATGTTGTAATAGGTAACGGAACGAAAGAAAGATGGCGCGAAAAAGGCACAAACACATTTCTGAAGTGACTACTATAAATAACAGCTTTACGTACTTTATTACTTATATATCTATATTGTTTTTAAATAGTTAAGTTATTAAGATTATTAAAGAATATACTACTATAATTTGAAAGATGAAAAGCTCATAAAGGAAAGGTAAATATTAAATACACATCTCATGGAATGCTCGTCTCTGTTGTCTTGTTGAGAACTTGTCAGATGTTTTACCTTGGTCCTTCTCTACTTTACTCCGTTTCTTTTCAAAGATTATTTCCACGTCCACATTCATACATGTCATGTGCCCTAGGGCTTGATTTCAAGAACCGGCAAAGTTGCTCTGTGCAATAGTTCGGTAATAATATCAGTCTTACATACACACATTGTTTACAGGATTAGGATTATTTGAATTGTGGCAATGCACATTGTGTCTAAAGTCAATGTCCGTCTAAAGGAAAGAATGGTTTCGTGGAAGATTTTCCGAGGGAAAGTATCTCATATTGACGTTAGACAAAGAGAAACTTTGAAAATTCTCACGCAGCCAGACCGTTTGCCGGCATTTGGACCCGGGTGGAACTAACAGTGTAAAATGGATTTACCACTCGGCCACTGGTGGTGACATTTTTTATCGACTAAGTTATTAAATTGCTGCAGTATTTTTAATTGAAAGGTAAATTAGAAATGCTGTAGCCAAACAGAAGTAGCAGATTACAGATAAATATTGTGGTAGCCATAGGATCATAACAAGACGTGAAAAATGAAGATGTTTCAATAGACAATTTTGACTCGGAAAAAGCTGTAGATGAAAAGCTCATAAAGGAAGTTTCAAACAAAAAAGGTCTGAGACACACTTACATAACTGTAAATGGCCCCTTACTGGGATAGAGAGCAGGGGAAAAAAATCGGAGGAAATTTCTCCTTTCGTCACCTAAGCCATAAACAAATTGCTGCCTCAAAAGTACGAACTGCGATAAAAAGAACCCTGAAAGAAAAATTTCCCTTGTAAGATAACACTTCAAGTACACAGAAGTTGGGAGGAATGCCTAAATTACGACCACTTCTATGGAATATTTCGTTTCCCGAATATTTCAGTACATGGGAAAGTACCACTTAAATGCTGATCGCGTGTAGATGTCAAGAATGTGGCTGTGGCCTCAACAAACAATCCACTTACGTTTTACATGTCGTGAACAGGAGGCCATACAAGGGATAGCAGCACATATGTCTTTTTAGTCATTTTAAATTGTAAATATAAACGTGCAGGCAAAATGTTACACTTCTGGTATTTAACGAAGCTTCATATAAGCTTGGTACTAAGGTTAAAAAAGACACGCTATTTTCATTTTAAGTGTCTTTATCGGTTGCTACATTTTTCTGGAAATCAGAAATTTATAAAGATCCTGCCATTCAGGCAATGCCATTTTGATAACTACAATTTCTTATTTCGCGTTTGCGGCACTTTCTGGTAATAAACACACTATTTGAAACTTTATCATTGCTATCATACTAAATATAGGTTAAATAGCAATGGAACCATGTGTTTGTTCTCAAATGTTTAGTGAATAAGGTTAGTTTGTTCATTCTCAAATGTTTAGTTTCATTCACGTTTTTACAAAAGATAGTATTTAATTTATCTGGTGTTCCCCTTTAATTTTGTAATTCTTAAACTTCTCGTTCACTTTGTTGACATCAGAAATGCCCTTGAGGATTCTTTCCAAATTTCATAAGGTTATATTACATGACGATATTATGTATTTAACATCTATTCGCTTTGGCAAATATTTTCAATGCTCTAAATATGTAACATGTGAAGTCTGATGGTCGTCACTATATTTCCGAATGGAAATACATCCTTCTCGGGTGTGTAGCAAATGGTCTAAGACGACAGTCTCCCTCTAGAAATACATAGTTGGAAAAAATGAGAGTTTAAGAGCTCACAACCAACAGCTTTATCGTAATTTTTTTTTGTTCGTTTTTTTCAGGTATGTTTCAGTAATATCTAATTTAACGTCTTCTTGTACCATGTTATTTTGACATAGTAATGAGCATTAGCAACAATGCGAAGATAGCGATTTTAGATTATTTTTTGTAGCAGGTGTTTATACAGGCGAAGCATAAGTTAAAACAAGTCTAACGATTAACGTGCAAACAAGGCATTGCTACCTTATTTACAGAAAACGAAGCGTCTAAATGGGTATAAATAATGACGAGTTTACAGAAAATGAAATCGTTTAGTCCCACTGCATTTACCATTTTTCCGGGGATACACTGCTGGGACAAATCTGACAGTCTCCCAAAGACACCTGCCCATTCGCATTTTCAAAAGCTATACCTACCCTGCAAGTACGCGGAGTATATTAAGTATGCTCGGTAGTCATACCGATTAGCTCGACAGCTATCGACCGAGTCGGGAACCGTAATATAGTGCTTCACCGTGAAGCTGTCTTCACCAATTCCATTTTTATTGAAATTGAAATTTGTGGCCATAATTCTCTTAGTACTAGGTAGGTTTCATATTGGATAAATGTGCACTTTTAGCTTGAACATCTGTGCTGCTTGGAGGCTACCTCTCTTCGTAACGCAACAGTATGAAAAATGTAAATGTTCTTCAGTAGGTACGATTAGAGTGCCAAGCAAATTGTGGCCATAAATGTGAATTGAAATAAAAATAAATATTTAATAATATTCGGCTGCCAAGTTTCTGCGTTTCTACGTCTCGGTGTTCATACATCAGTACTTCTAATTTTGTTTTTATTACATAGAGACTAAGAGAATTTCATGAAGACTCTCTAAGGAAACACTGGTATGAATTTGTGTAAAGATCCAAGTCAAGAAAATTTTGTGCACCCATATTATGTCAGCTACTAAATACGGGATGAACTGCTACTCCGTCATGTGGTTCACACGTCAAGCTTTCTAAAATATCAGTCATAGAAAATTATTTGCTCACATTTCGGATATTAGAAATCGCTTCTTAAGTCAAAGACTTTATTTTTTTATTTAAGAACACGCTGTATTAAAGGTAAAAAATGCTAGTATAGAAGTGAAGAACTGTTTTATTTTAATGACGCTACTCCTTCGTATAAACAAAATGAACGGTTAAAATTATAATTAAATATTCAGATTTTACACACTATTTGTTACGTTTAGCATTGTAATGTTAAATGTTTTATTGACCAATATCTGTTACATTTAGCATTGCAATGTTAAATTTACCAATATATATGTTACATTTAGCATTGTAATGTTAAATGTTCTATTGACCATTATCTGTAACATTTAGCATTTACCGATATATGTTATATTTCGCATTGTAATGTTAAATGTTTTATTTACCAATATCTGTAACGTTTAGCACTGTGCATGTCAAAGTAGAATCATCTGTTTAGAAACAAGTAAAATGCTCGGAAGGAAAATATAAACGCTGCTATTAAAATACTTCTACGACCACTTCATAAACCCTACCTAAAAAAGGTCACGATCTAAGGATAGCCCACAACTAACCTTTCGTGATAACCATAAACATTTAAAATGTGAAAAAAAAAGACCTTGCGAAACCAAATTCCAAAATGATATAAGAGGACTGTCACCAGAATATTGTGTTAGTGTCAGTATATTTTATTACGCACCATTTCTAAGATTTAATTTACATTTTAAAGATGTACCATCACTTGTCAACCTTAACAGCCCTCTTCTTTTCATCAATAGCTCTTGACAAATTCACCAAAAGAGGCTTGTCAGGGGATTCTTTCTAACTCCGTGCGTGCGTGCGTGTGGTAAATATGAGCATGCAGGATATAATAATCCATCTTTTTGATTGCCCTGCAATTCATGTCTTCAACCAGAGGCAGGGAGTATCTGCCATTTTTCATCTTGTTGTCGGAAATGAGGTGGATACAGACGCCATGTGGCGAGAGATCTGAGTACCGATCGCCAACCTCCCTCTCTCTCCACCTGCAGAGGTGAATGTCGAATCACATTATCACCAACTGAATCACTGACAGCTGTTCGATTTATGCTTCGGCTATCTTTTTCGTTTTGAAATTTATATTGCTTAGCAGACAGAATAATGCAGTCGCCCGGATGTAAACAACTAAACAGTCTGAGAGTTTTATGCTCTTCAAGTGAGAACTATTATCCCTGAAGCATTTGAATAACACATCCACTTTGAAATGCTACAGATCGTTAATTATTACATTGACTGTGACCATGGCAGGTTATTGAGTTTTTAGCCGAGAAAGAGTATTAATTTCGTTTTGGCATTTTGTGGCGTTTCACTTTTCAAATTGTTGCTACCAAATATTAGAGCCCTGCATTATATTAAAATATAATGCATTTCATTAAAAAAATGAATGTATGCATGAATGTATGTATGTTTCTCGCATTGTGAAAAAACGACAGTACCTAGAGACATCAAATTTTGAATAAGTGGCCTCCACTCGAATATGGACATCCGGAAGCCCAAATTTGGGATGTGGAATTTGTTTTATTATATATTTCATATTTATTATAACTTTAACGAATTTTTAATTAACAACCTCGACGATTTCAAAGCGAGCAAAAGCAACACTGTACAGGAAAAAAGCATTTTTATCGCTAGCGCGCGAGACTGTGTATCGGAAATGCTAAAGATATGCTCTTTTGAATATTTTGTGTATTGCTGTTGAACTGAATTTTATGATTTAAGTGCGAAGAACATGATATTTAACAAATAAAGGTAGCACGTAAAATGTTAAAAAAAAAGCCCCTCTGGGCGTAATATAAAATCTGAAGGCTTTCAGATTTTTTTATACATTAATCTTTTAATAAGCAATGCTATTTTAAATTCAATCATACGTAAAATTATTTAGTTATTTAACCGTAAAAAGGTTTTTCGTATGGTATTTCTCAGAGTAAGAGTTACCAGACCAATCAAAGTTGAAAAACTATTGAAAACTTTGTTGTAAATTATCATCATATAGATAATGCAACTTCATTGCTTTGTGTTGTTCTTAATTTTATGTCCGAGTGGAAATTTTAGGTGCAGTTCATAGTTTATTTCTTCTTGTTCCTATTTATTACATTATACTGGAATTCAAGTTAGTAAATTCAATTATTCAATTCCCACCCAAACGGGAGAGTGTTTAGTGACTCTGACTACCGAACCGAAGGGCCCGGGTTCGAATCCCGGGGAAGGCGTGGATGCTTGTAAATGTGTAATGTCTTTGAGGTATGGGGGGGGACTCTCGAAAGTCCTTTCGTGTGGTTTGGTGGAAAAGGAGAAATGTAAGAAACAACCGGACCAACCCTCCCCGGAGTGGTGTCTCTCAAAATTAGGGTGGAACTGAGCAAAATCGTACAGTCACCTATATGGTGCCTAAGGCTCTTGGCAACAACAAACCTAATCTTGTACTGTTTACCACTATGAATTTCGTGGACTTGTTCTGATGAAGTCGGACAAATGGGACTAGTCACAACGACAACAGTTATTAAACTGTATTGAAATTCGATTTAAGAACTGCGTGGGCAATACGATTTGCAACAGGTATTACAGCCAACCTTATTGAAAGCAGAGATCATATTTGCGACTAATTTATAGCGGTTTTTCGTCTTATGTTTGTGAGGAAGATTTTTACGCCATTTTAATTAATTCGGTTTTTATCAATCGAATCAGCCGATTTCAGGCGAATCAAGCGATTTTTATGAAGCGAGGCTCCAATCCTAAAATTTTATTCTTATACTACCGATTCGGTTTCCTAGCGCATTTTCCCAACTGTTCATTTATTTGTTCTGGCCATATAAACACTCCACGGGAAATTGCTTCAAAATTCGGAGCTTTTGACTTCCTTGTACGAAGTAAAAAGGAATTGAATTATTTATTGCGTTCAGCACCGTGTGTTTCATTATTTAAATTACTTATGAAAATTCAATTCAGCTTGGAAAACAGGTAAGTAAAAATGTTAAAGTCAACAAGTTTTTCCAAAATAATTATGTAGGTAAAAATGATATCAGTGCTAAACAATCTAGTAAATATTTTGATAATAGTAAACTTCGTACTTTCCTTGTACGAAGTAAAAAGGAAGTATTGTAATCGCGAAAAATTTCGGGTACCATATTTCAACGAAAATATGTATTTTGACCGCTATCGAATACAATTTAAGGATGTTTTTGAGTGACATCCGTATGTATGTACGTAAAGACAAAATAAAGGACTCCTTTCCCCCTAAATAATTATAAAACTGATTTAAAATGGATTCTGAAGAGATTTTTTGCGTAACGTCTGTGCGTACGTACCTATGTACGTATGTATGTATGTATCTCGTATAACTCTAAAACGAATAGCCTCAGAACGTTGAAATTTTGTATGTAGGACTGCTATAACATGTAGACGTGCACCTCGCATTTTGGTTGCAATTGGCTGCACCAAAAATATATAAATAGATGTATATATATGTAAAAATACGATGGCTTTGCTCTTTGTGAACTAACAACCTTAAATTAATTTTCTGCAATTCAGAATCTTCCCCTAGACCAGTACCTTCTGGAACATTCGCGCCTATTACATAACCTCCTCATATAAATGCTGCGTCATAAGTTTTCCTATACAGATGCCTTCTCGCCTTCGTCCTGCTAACGCCTCCGCTATGCTCCTCTTTCTTTGTTAGAACGTTATGACGTATTAAAGTCAGTCGTATCTAGTAGTTCAATTACTGAATAAGTTATTTGAGTAACTTCAACTGGAAAAAAATCTTCTGCTCTAAATTAAAATAAAGATATGCTGTTAAAAGTCCTTTTGGTTAAAAGTCGTATTTTTCTCCGTGGTTCAATCATCCCAGCTTCGTCAACCATCTGCCAAAACGTGTAATGGGAATAGCCTCATCATGCACCCACGATGTGTTGGAATAACTGAAATATTGCAGTTATTAATTAGCCGGTAGCATTTATCCTCTACGTGGGAAAAAAAAATCCTGGATTTATTTCTAACGCGCTTCTAAATTCAACAGTGCGTCAACGACAGTGGTGTGATCGTCTTATGCTTTTGCTTCTTTTCCGGCGATGCTTAAGTGTTTTACCTCGTCTCCAAAGTTATGCGTTTTATCAAGTGCTTCTAAAGTGATTGATTTTAGTGTACAAAATTGATGTGTATGCGGACTCTTAAATTCAAGATTTTTTGATTGGAATGCTAACACGCTCAAAAACGGCAAAAATGGCAAATGATAAGCAAGAATCCGTAGCTATTGTGGATACAGCAAAATTTCAATTCCCTATTTTTGACGGCACAAGTACAAATTTTCCAATAGGCAAGTATCTTCTATTGTTTGAAGAGAAATGTGCTGCAAAGAACATTCCAGAAAAGGAAAAGAAATTTGTTTTCTCAGAGTGTATTAGAGGAGAGGCTTTAGCCCTCTATTTACGTGATTGTTTAGATAAAGACTGGAACAACATAAAGGATATTTTCGAGACATATTTCACAACATCGGAATCTGTAACTTTTAGTTATTTTGTGTCTTTAAAATACGAGAAATTTAATAATATAGATGCTTATTTTCGTAATAAGGTGAAATTAGGAGCCAGCTTGAAACTAACAGAATCTGCAATGGTGGAAGCACTTACGGAAGGACTTCCTCATTCTCAAAGAATACTGCTAACAGTGCAAAAAATAGATACACTGAAAGACTGGATTATTCTTGCTAGGAAACTGTTTCCAGTTCAGATGCCGTTGGATGGTTTAGGAAATAGTAATTACCAATTTGTTTCTCCAAGGCAAACTGTTCCGAGGTGCTATTATCCCAGGACAGTGCAACCCACTCATTATCAACAAGTGCCATAGCGACCTCTTGAGTATCCGTATAGGCTAATTCAATATCCACAATTACCTGCTATTAATTATAAGACGGTTCCTAAAAGAGAAGTTAAAAAGTGATATTACTCTAAAGTGAATGTCCAAATTGGACTGGAAAAAATTCCCAGTATTATTGATACCGGATCGCAAATTAACATTTTACCGTTAAAAGGTTTTAATAAAAATGGTGATAAATTTAGAGAAATTTCAGTGAAATCCCATGATAAAATATTTTCAATATCTAGTCAAGTTCATATAGAGAAAATAATTAAAGTAAAGTGTAAAGTAGGTAAAATAGAAAATAATGTGATATTTTATGTAGTAGATTCAAATTTGAATTATTTATTGCTTTCAGCACCATGTGTTTCATTATTTAAGTTACAATTGAATTTTCATAATTATGAAGTGTATCAGCTTGGAAAACAGGTAAGTAAAAATGTTAAAGTAGACAAGTTTTTCCAAAACAATTATGTAGGTAAAAATGATATCAGTGCTAAACAATCTAGTAAATATTTCGATAACAGTGGAAATTTTGTATGTAAAAATGATGTTAGTACTAAAAATTGTGGTAATTATTTTGAAAATAGTGAAAACTCGGATAGTAAATTACAGAAATTGTTGAATGATTATAATCATATATTTGCAAAAGGTAAATATGATGTTGGTTGTATAAGGGTTGAACCTCCCAGAGTTATATTAACTTCTGAATTAATAATAGCCTATAGACCATATAGAGCATCTCCTAAAGATAATAGTGAAATTAAAAAACAAATAGATGAATTGTTAAAAGCTGGAATTATTAAACCTTCTTATAGTCCTTATGCTGCTCCTGTAACTTTAGCTTATAAGCGAGATGAGCAGTCCAGAAGCAGATTGTGTATTGATTTTAGGATGCTTAATCAAATTACTAAAACTGATTATAAACCTATTCCTAGAATTGATGCTGTATTAGATCAATTAACAAATGCAAAAATCTTTTCTACATTGGATTTAGCATCAGGCTATTGGCATATAAAATTAAATGAAAAGGATACTGAAAAATTGGCATTTACTACAAATTTTGGACTGTATGAGTTTACTAGATTACCTTCTGGATGGAAAAATTCCTCAGCTGTTTTCCAACGAGCTCTCAGACAAATTTTAAACAAATATCAGATTCAATTTGCTTTAAATTATTTTGATGATAAATTTTGATGAACATTTAAATCATCTTAAAATAATATTTGATATATGTCAGAAAGAGAATATAAAATTAAAACAATCTAAATGTAATTTTGCTAAAGAAAAAATAAATTTTCTAGGATATGAAATTCAAGCAGGTAAATACCAGCCCAGTAATGCAAATATAGAGGTTATTAAGAAATTGCAACCCCCTAAAAATGTCAAAGAATTACAAAGATTTTTAGGAAGTATTAATGTTTATCATAAATTTATTCAAAATTATGCTAAAATTAGAGCCCCATTAACAAATTTACTTAAGAAAGATACTCCTTATAATTGGACTGATGAATGTCAAAAAGCTTTTCAAAAATTAAAGAGGCATTGATTTCTAGACCTATTTTAACTTTGTTTAATCCTAAATATACCTGCCATTTATTATTTGTTGATGCGTCCAAAGAAGCTGTTGGTGCTGTTTTAAAACAAGAACATCCTGATGGTAGTTTACATCCAATTGCTTTTCATTCTAGAAAATTAAGATCTTACGAACAAAATTATGCCATTACTGAGCTGGAATGCTTAGCTATTATTGATGCAATTGATAAATTTTATTATTATTTACATGGTAATCATTTTACTGTACATACTGATCATGCTGCTTTAGTTTGGCTTAAAAATATAAAACACCCTACAGGTCGTCTATTTAGGTGGTCTTTAAAATTATCTATGTATGATTTTGATATAAAATATAAAAAAGGATCTACTAATGTTGAAGCTGACATGCTCTCTAGAAATCCTATGTGTCAACATTTAAGATTGCAAGTTAACTTATTATCATTAGAAGAAATAAAAGAATATCAAAATTTAGATAATGTTTCTAATACTAAGTATAAGAAAATGAATGATGTATTAATTATCAAAAAACAGGGATTGTGCAACATTGTGATACCCATGTCTCTACGTACGAAATTGGAAAGGCCCATATACTTGAAAAGGCCCATATACAATTTGGTCATATTGGTGTATCATCTATGCTAAATTTGTTATCTCCACAATATTATTGGCCAGGAATTGTTCAAGATATTAGAAATTATTGTAGACATTGCGAAGTATGTCAGTTTAATAAGAAAAGTAAACAAAAAAAATTTGGTTAATGCAAAATTTACCATCAGTTAGCGAACCTTTTGAAATATTATCTATTGATATTGTAGGTGGTTTAAATTATTTTAATTCTACTAAAATGTATATCCACATAATTATTGATCATGCAACTAGATATATCTGGACTTTTGCTTCTAAAAATGTAACTACAGATACTTATATAAATTACTTAAAACAAATTTTCCAAATTCAGGTACCTAAAAAGATTTTAAGTGATAGGAACGCTGTTTTTACATCTTCAAAATAAGCACTTTTTAAGCAATCATAATGTAAAACAATTGCTAACTTCTGCAAATAGGCCACAAACTAATGGTAAAATTGAACGTGTTAATCAAACTATTATAACTAGATTAAAATGTAAACTAAATTCTTATCAAGGTAATATAGCATGGACAAAATTATTACCCCAAGTAACTGAAGAGTATAATAATACCCCTCATTTTGTAACAAAATTCCCTCCATCATATTTAATGTATGGAAAATTACCTTATGATTCCTTAATTCAAAATCAAGAATTGTATCCGTCAATAGAAGAAGCCAGAAAAATAGCTCAAAAGAGATCTGATGATTATCATAATGTAAATAAAGAAAGATATGATATTCATTTTAAACCTAGTAATTTTAAAATTGGTGATTTAGTAATTTATGAAGAATTTCAATATCCTAATACACGCAAATTATCTCCTCCATTCTCAGGACCTTATAAAATTTTAAAACAATATTCTAATGTTACTTATAAAAATGATAAACCTAATCCTTTAACTAAAAAGAAATCAGAAATTGTTCATTCAACTAGATTAAGACCTTTTAATCCAGCGAGTGAGTTTAAGTTAACTGCCAGAAATAGTAGAATTCCTATCTCTGTTCAAAATTAAAATTAAATTTTTCAAAATTACATTTTCCTGATTATGACTTTTAATACCTGATTTAGACTTAAACCCTAACTATGACAAGTTATTTTCCCGACAATGACAAATTATTCTCCCGATCTTGACCTCTTATATTTTTCACATAATTTAAACTATTTTGTAGCAAAAATTTTCTTCTTATTGTAGGATAATATTTGTTTCTAATTTACAAAAATATAAAAAGACTTTAACTTGATTATACAAGTTATCTGTCTTATAATTTTGATTTTTTATGATCTTTTATTTTTCTAGAAACACTTTGAGGTAATGTACAATGCCAAAAGCCAGTTACCTTGTATCAGGCAACGGAGGTTTTTCGATATTTGTACCTAGCACCCCCCAACCATCAGCTAGTAATCACGCTGATCTGTTGGCGAGGACATGCCATAGTTTTAAAGTGAAAGTGTTTATGTTCTAGTTTATAATTGTATTATTTATATTGAATTGTTTTTTGAATAATTATAATATTTTGTATTGAAGTGTAAAATATGTCAAACTTTAATTGCCTACGATGAGAAGAACAAATGCATCATATTTGTGGACTATCTGGCATTTAGAGATTTTACCAGATATTTTCATTCTATTCGAACTCTTTTTATGAAAAGGACTTTCAAAAAACAAAATGGACATTTTGACAAAATTGAGGACTTTTGTAATTATAACTTATTTATTTATCAGTATTCCATATTTATTATGTTATAGTTTTAAAATTTGTCACATATTGTATATTTATTTATAACTCATAGTTTTAATGTTCAAAATTTCATATGTTATACAGTCAAAAATTTTATATATGAGAAAGTCATGAACTATGATAGGCCATAGTTAAAGCTTGTCCTAATGCTTTTCTCACCCCGGCCTCTCTTTTTGACGGGGGGGGAGATGTAAAAATACGATGGCTTTGCTCTTTGCGAACTAGCAACCTTTAATTAATTTTCTGCAATTCAGGATCTTCCCCTAGACCAGTACCTTCTGGAACATTCGCGCCTATTACATAACCTCCTCATATAAATGCTGCGTCATAAGTTTTCCTATACAGATGCCTTCTCGCCTTCGTCCTGCTAACGCCTTCGCTATGCTCCTCTTTCTTTGTTAGAACGTTATGACGTATTAAAGTCAGTCGTATCTAGTAGTTCAAACTTCATCTGGAAAAAAATAATCTGCTCTAAATTAAAATAAAGATATGCTGTTAAAAGTCCTGAGTCGTATTTTTCTCCGTGGTTCAATCATCCCAGCTTCGTCAACCATCTGCCAGAACTTGTAATGCGAATAACCTCACCAATCACCCACGATGTGTTGGAATACCTGAAATATTATATATATATATATATATATATATATATCCACTGTGTTACTCGGCTCAGTGAACTGAATTTCTTTATTTTTATATGTTGGTAAATTCTGCATTTTTTGCTTTTATTTTCCGGTTAAGGTTTTTATGTCTTTACTTAATCCGCGTGCAATGGTTTCAGAATTATCAACAATTTAAAAGTTTTTAAGTGCGGCTAAGCTTTTTTTTTTTAACCAAAGCAGCCATATTTGTTTACATTTGAAACTTAGTAGAATAGCGAATTAATTCTTTCTGCACCTTCACTGTCTTTTTGCCGAGTGGGACCAAAAGGAAACTTTCATTTTTGTGCACCGAATAATCTACTTTGTTGCCTGCTGGCCGAATTGCTTGTTTTTGCGTAGAAACTCTAATTTTAATTGTAAATTTTTTTTTTTTCGTTTTAACTGTATTTGGTGTTTAATTTTTTTACTATATTTTTTAATTTTTAATGGAGATATTTTGAGGTTTTATGCATTTTTGCCTTGTCGAGAACTGAGAACAGAATTAATTGAATGTGAAACATATTTCTAGTGAAACTCGAGATGTTTCGTATTAGTAGCAAAATTGTCTCCAATCGGTCTCGGACAGAGGAGAGTGTTTACGACTAGCACATTTACATTAGGTAATGGCGCTGAATCTTCTGTGAAGAACTGTTTCTTTTTTTATTTTTTTATTTGTCTTTTTAGATTTATTATAATATTTGAATAGAACATGTGGCAACGATTAGGTAATTCTTCAGACGATATACATTATTTTTGTGCATTCTGAGTTACAAAATGAATGCGATGTAACGCTGTTAAGGGAACCTAGCGCCACAGTGTCGCTATGGCAAACAAATATAATGCATTTATTCTATTGTGGTTTATGCGCTATCGACATAAGTAGATTTATTTCAATTCAAAAAGTTTAAATGAAATGCAGGAAAAAATGCTAATAATTAAATATTCCGTGCCAGGAAGTCTTGTGGTGTACAAACATGAGCTTTTTTCTTTTTAGTTTTTAAACTGAGTCAGCTTCCTTTAGAAAGTCTTCCATGAAGGCATCCTTTCCCTTAGGCAGATAGCGTCTCGAAGCTTTGCTGTAATCACATAAACCAAACCAACCAATGAAGTAATTTATATAAAGCATTGAAATATTTTTACAAAAAATAGAATATTATAAATTACATCAATATGTAACTTATAAAGTTTGAAATAATTTTCTCATTTAGAAGCTGAAAAAAAATTATCTCTAAAACGAATCTCGATTAATATTAAAAATATTTAAATGTATTACACCTGGCGAGTAATCGCTGTTTTTCGCCTTCAAAACGCCGTTAAATTTTATCCCGAAGTTTGCCTTTGTATGAAAAACGTGATATTAGTTCCTTTTTCTGTGGATTTTCTAGAGGAACTTAGTACGTAATACCATTCTTTTTGAGAGCAGAGAATTTAATGAACCTTTTTTTTTTTCCAAATATATGTTGTCGGTGTTGCCACAACTTGCTTGTATTTATAGAAGCAAATAAGATTACGTTTGATGACTTACAGCCTTTGCTATAACAGAAAGCAGCAAAAATGTTTTCGAATATAAATAAAATATACAAAATTAAACGTAAGTTTGTAATATTTTTATTTTTATATTTTATATATTATTTTAACTCTTTTATTACTTCGCAAATTCGAATTATGCATGTGTGTGTGTGTGTATCTATGTATGTATGTATGTATGTATGTATGTACAATGCGAAAAAAAATGACAGTTGTATAGTTCCCGTTCTACTTGGCCGATTGACGAAATTTAAATTACGTTTTCCATGTCTCAAAAGCGCGACTTAGGATATATATATTAGATTTATAAGTAGCATTGTTCTAATATAGGTATTTTGACACAAAATCGGACTTTTTCTGAAATAACATAGCAATATTTTTCCATATTTCGATTCTACAACTCAAATTATGCCTAAATATTAAGTTTTGTAAAATTTGGTGCGAAATTTACGGAGAAATTCGAAAATTTAACTTGGCGAATTTTTTTCAGTTTGCGCCAAGAATAATTCACTTGGCGAACTTCTTAATACATGGCAACCTATTTTCTCATCCCTTCCATCGTTCAGAAGCGAAAAAAAAGTCACATCGTTCCTACCTTTTTACATTGTGGATGAGCGGAAAAAAGTCACATCGTTCTTTCAAATAATTTTAACAAAAAGTGCGTAAACCACATTTCCGCTATTATCGCTTTCAACAAATATGCCAAATTTCAAAACGCGCCAGTATATAAATTCACATATATCTTCGGAAATTTTGAATAAAAAGCTCTAATTTTTTGTAGGTATGCTTCGAAACACATCTACTTTAAGATGATTGTAAAAATTTTATTGGTTATAATTCAAAACTTTTTTCAAAAAATTTATAAAAATTATTCTAAAAAATACAAATTTTAAAAATATAAAAAATGGGTAAATTTTATTTGGAATGAACCTTAATTTCGAACTGTGTAGGAAGGAATGAAATAAGTTTCATAAAAAAAGCGATATTAATAAATACATACCAAATTGAATTAACATTGAAGAGCTAAAATTTAGAGAGCCAATTTTTTAAAAACTACTCGTGCGATTTTTACAAAATTTGGCGGTTTGGCATAATTTGAGTCGTAGAATCGAAACATGGAAAAAAAAAAGTGGCATGTCATTTAAAAAAAACACAGATTTTGTGTAAAATACCTATATTTGAGCAATGTAAATCTAATACATATTCTAAGTCTCGCTTTCGAGACATGAAAAACGCAATTTGAATATCGTCAATCGGCCCAGTACAACGGGAGATACAGAACTGTCCCCCCCCTTTTTTTTTGCGCAGTGTACGTATGTAAGATTTTAAAAAAAATCTATAAATTAAAATTCTAAGTTTAATTTGCAATAGTCCGTTAAATCTCTATTGTAATTTGGTTAATTTCCCTTTTTGTCCTAAATATAGTAATTGCTTATAATAAATCTTTCTAAGCTGCGTCATTTCACAATTAATCAGTGTCATATGATTCTTGCAGAACGCTGTTGACGCAGGGATTTACATAAAGCTTCAGCCAATTAATGTTAAATTTTGCAAAGGGAAACTCAAACAACCATTCAAAACGAAGGAAAAATCAATTCCCTAAACTTTCATCTTGAATACATTGCATTCGCTCCTTCCTTCTTTGTCTAGCTAGATTTAAACTATTTTTACCGCAGCGTTTCAAAAATGTGTAATTCATTCAAGAATGGGAACAACCCAGCGGCCGAATGGTAAATGCATTGAACATTGGTAGTTCGGTCTGAGATACGAATCCCGCGAATGGGCTGCTTGCATGGGCGCTTTCGTGGTTTTCCTCATGTGTAGCGTGTATTGTTAGCCAGTTTCCCTTAGCAAGTCCTGCATGAAGGCATTCTTTCGCTTGATCAGATAGTACTTTGCTGTAATCAGATAAACCAAAACCATTCAAGAATGGGCATGCTTAGCGCTAATTTATCAATGATGCATAAAAAAAGTGTTTGTCACCGAAAGCAAAGATTTATCGGATTAGCCATGACTGCAACTGCTGCTTAATGCATCGGTTGTCATCGTTAATAACTATGCCATCAAAATCTATACCTTTATTAAAGATTTTTACATGCATATTGCCCTGTTGGGTTGTTATTTATTCAGGTACAGAGTTTTGTCGTTTCAACTACATGATCATCCTTTCTTTAAGTTTCCTCGAGAAGAAAAATTATTTGCATACGAAGCCCATTATCTCATTTCCTCAGCTGTGTTACACTGTCAGAATATAATACATAATCTAGAACTGAACAATTTTTGTTAAAACAATTTACAATTAAACTGAACAATTTTTGTTTTGAACAACTTTTGTTATTTAACATAGATTTGAATGTTAGTTAAATACAAAACAGTCATGAATAACAGTTGATTAAGAATTTTAACAGTTCTTGTCCAAAGGGAGAGAGACGGTGCATATCATATGATAATACATGAAAACACTTCTAGAAACTTACTTATAGACGGCGAGATAGGTAATATAGGCAGCATATAGTTACAGTGTACAGAGTTAAATTAATAGAGTCAGTACTGTGCCATGTAACAGGGCAAAGTTTTCTGCTAATTTTTTGACTAAATAGACGGCAATACGTAACAATGCTCAAAAACAACTATACAAAATTTTTAAGATGATGGATATAACTATTGTATTAATGGATATAATAGTTATATCCATTATCCATCATCAGTTAAGTTTACTCAAGGAGGAAGTATATTTATATACGAGGCCCATTACCTCTAGTGTTACATACTTATAAATTACTAATAACGAATTTTAAAAATATATATATATATATATATATTTTATATATAAATTTACGAATATAAATTACTAACTACGAATTTTGTAAATATGTAAATAATTTTAATGAAATTATATTTGAAATTGTAATATCCTTTGTATAATGTAACATGAAATGCTTGAAAAAAAGCAAATCTCTGAAGGAAAAATAAGATTATAGGGGCATGCTTATTTAACATCGAGGTAAACGTTTATCTTGCTTAATTCGCGGGATATCGCCAAACTGATTTTGCAAGCAAGACGGTTTTCGCGACTAATTTTTTCGCCAAACTTGGCGTCCATTTGGCGACATTTTGATTTTGTTCCTGTTTAACTCGAAATGAATAACTTTAATTGATCTCTATATGTAACTGTAACCCTATCCGGCCCTTATGTAAAACTTTAACCATATATGCTTTCGAGTAATTTCGAGAAATGGAAGGTACTAGAGCAATGGTTCTCAACCGATAGTACGTGCCCCACTAGTGGTACGCAAGAGAAAAACAGGTGCTACGCAAAGAAACAAAGTATTTTTAACCATTAAATTCAAAACTCTCGTGAAGAAAAAGAAGAATTGATGGAAATTTCCGGTAACGGATTTCTAACTGAAGATTTCAAAAATAATACACTTGTTAACTTTTGGCTGAACCGAAAAAAATAATTTAAAAGCATTTCAAATAAAGCTATTATATTTGTATAGCCTTTTTGCACAACATATTTGTGTGAACAAGGATTTTCTTTCATTGTTATATTTGAAAAATGAACACAGAACAAAATAAATTGCAATAAAAAAAAAGAGACATTACGTCCAGATAATTGATTGATTTTACATTACGTCCAAAGGAGCGTTTCTTTAACATTTTGTGTTTCACCTTTATTAGTCCAAAAGGATTTAGTCCCGAAGGACTATTACTTTCGTTTCGCGATTTTGCGTTGATTCACTCTGAATGCCCGATTCACTTTTCAAATTGTTGCCACTTAATGTTATCGCTCTGCATTAAAGTTTAAAAAATGAAAAATCTGCATAAATGTATGCATGTTTCTCGCATTGTGATAAAACCTAGAGCCATCGAATTTTGAATGACGTAATCCTACTGCGAATATGGGCATCTGGAAGCCCTAATTTTGAATTTGAAATTTGCTTTATTATCGATTTTATGTTTTGTAACATTTCAACGAATTTCTGATTAACAAACTAAATGATTTCAAAGCGAGCAATGGCAACACTGTACGGAAAAAAAACATTTTTATCTCCAGCGCACGAGACTTACGGAAATTCTAAAGATATGTTCATTTTAAAATGATTTTGCGATATTGATTTTGAACTGAATTTTATGGTTTGAGTACGTAGTACATGATATTTAATAAAAAAAAGGTAGCATACGAAACGTTAAAAAAACGCGCCTTTGGACGTAATTTAAAATCTGAAATCTTTCAGATTTTTTTTTTTTTATTAAATATGTTCTTCACGTTTAAAGCACAAAATTCAGTTCAAGAGCAATATCGCAAAATAATTTTGAATTGAACATATCTTTAGAATGTACGATACACAGTCTCACGTGCTGGAGATATAAATGTTGTCATTGCTTCCTTTGAAATCCTTGAGTTTGTTAATCAAAAATTCGTTAAAGTTTTACAAAATACGAAATCAATGATGAAACAAATTTCAAATTTCAAATTTGGGTTTCCAGATGCCCATATTCCACAGTAGGATTACGTCATTCAAAATTGGATGGCTCTAGGTATCGTCGTTTTATCACAATGTGAGAAGCCTACATACATTTATGCAGATTTTTCATAATTTAATTTCTTCAAATATAATACAGGGCGACAGTTGGAACAGTTTGAAAACTGAAACGGACATTCAGAGTGATTCGACACAAAATCGCAAAATGAAAACAATAGTTCCTTAGGAACAAAGCGCCTTTGGACTTATTAAAAGTGGATCCGAATTTACAGTTAGAACTAAATGAAATAAGACCAGACTTAAAGAAATTCATCTCTCTTTCTAAACAGGCCCAAATTTCACAGTAAATTTTAGACTAAAAGTATTATAACTTAAATTTTGATAATTAAAATGGTAACTAATTTTTAATCTAATATTTTTATGTGTGCATATTTAAGACAAATAGCCAAGAGGTTGTGAAAGTGGCAATATATATATATATACTTTTTTTTAATATTTCTATTGAGAAACTCAAAAATAATCATTGTATAATGGAGTGATGGTACTAAGGTTTTTCAATTTTTGTTTAGATGATACGCGTAAGTCAAAAGGTTAAAAACAGCTGCACTAGAGATTCCCTGCCGGTTGGAGGAAAAATATGGAGAGAGCACCAGTCAGACGTAACTTCGGAGTATTGAGAGATAGTGCGAACTTCACGCTTTGCATTCTGTTGTGTTTGTTCTTAGCATATAAGGCACTTCTCCCGTCTTCTTAGCATGCCTTCGTGGTGTAATGGTCAGCACACTCGGCGTGTATTTGACAGGTCCGAGGTTCGAGTACCTGAAAGCTTTCAGATTTTACATTACGCCCAAGGGGACTTTTTTAACGTTTTGTGCGTTCCTTTATTTATTAAATATCGTGTTCTTCGCACTTGAGTCATAAAATTCAGTTCAACAGCAATATTCCAAAATAATTTTAAAATGAGCATATCTTTAGAATTTCTCATACACAGTCTCACGCGCTGAAGATACTCCCCCCCCCCGTATAGTGTTGCAGTTATTCGCTTTGAAATCGTTGAGTCCAAAATATGAAATCGATAATAAAACAAATTCCAAATTATTGCTTCCAGATGCCCATATTCGCTGGAAGATTACGTTATTCAAAGTTGGAAGGCTCTAGGTACCATTGTTTTATCACAATGGAGTACTTAAAGTTATGCAGATTCTTCATTATTTTATTTCTTTAAATATAACACAGGGCGATAGAATTTGGTGGCAACAGTTTGAAAAGTGAATCCCCGCAAAATGCCAAATGAAAAAAAAAAAAAAAAAATCTGCAGCTAAACAAAATCTAACTTTGAATGCGGTCTTCTGTTTCCTGTATTCATATTTGGAAAAGTTTAATACTCGTAAAAAATAAATAAATAAATAAATCTGAAAGGCTTTAGATTTTAAATTACATCCAAAGGGGCGTTTTTTAACGTTTTGTGTTTTACCTTTACTTATTAAATATCATGTTCTTCATACTTAAACCATAAAATTCAGTTCAACGGCAATACCGCAAAATAATTTTAAAATGAACATATCTTTAGAATTTACGATATACTGTTCCGCGCGCTTTAGATAAAAAAGTTTTTTTTTTCCGCCCGTAGAGTGTTGCCATTGCTAGCTTTTAAATCGCTTGAGTTTGTTCATAAAAAATTCCTTAAAATTTTACAAAATATGAAATAGATAATAAAACAAATTCCAAATTCGGGCTTCCAGATGCGCATATTCGGGTGGAAACGTACATTGTTCAAGATTGGATAGCTCTAGATACCGTTGTTTTATCACATTTGGAGAAATATACATACATTTATGCTGCTTCTTCATTATTTAATTTCTTTAAATATAATACAGGGCTGCAATATTTGGTGGCAACAGTTTGAACAATGATTCAGACTTTCAGTGTTTCCAACGCAAAATCGCAAAACCAAAAAAATAGTCCTTCAGGGACAAAGTCCCTTTGGACTAAAAAACATGTGTAAAAATCTGAAAGTGTTCAGATTTTAAATTACGTCCAAAGAGGCTTTTTTGAGCATATCTTTAGATCCAGATGCGGGGGAAATGCACGTTAGTTCGGGTGGAAATGTACGTTATTCAAAATTGGATAAATCTAGGTACCGTTGTTTTATCACATTTGGAGAAATATACATACTTATGCAGATTCTTCATTATTAATTTCTTTAAATATAATACAGGGTGCAAGATTTGGTGGCAACAGTTTGAAAAGTGATTCAGACTTAAAAGTTTCCGACGCAAAATCGCAAAACGAAAACAATAGTCCTTCGGGGACTAAAGCCCCTTTGGACTAAAAATTATAAGAAGTTTGAGCCCTTTTCGACGTCAATTGACGGGGATATTTAATTTTAAAACTTCCAATATTTCGTGTCATTTTTAACTTGCCTTAACAGATCTGTTAATTAAGTTAGAATATTCAAATAAGGAAAAAGTTTAAATAAAAATAAAATGAAATAAGTTTAAATGAAATGCAGCAAGAAAATGTGAATAATTTAATACGCCTTTACGAGGAATTGTCTATATCAGACTTTTCAATTTTACACTAAGTATGTGTAAATGTATCTTTTTTTTTCCCGAAATCCTCTCCCCCTTGACAGGATTTTTATAAGTTTTATATAAATTCTGCAGCTGTTGTTAAGAACCATTGAAAATGAAAATTAACATGAGAAGAAATGAAACCTTTTGTCTCTAATATAAAAAGCCAAAACCTTCTGAGATTGGTATACGAAAACCAGACCAACGCACCTCTTCCTTCAGCTAAACTAGATTCGAAAAGCTTTGTTGAACGCTTTCTTATCCCTGTCTCATCGTGTTTTGCCAACTCATTTAGCTGAAGAATTATGTGTACTTGAAGCAGAAGGAGGGAGAGAGACAGGGAATGGGGTATGACGAACGGACAAAAGCATCCCTCTCCCGCTTCCATTACAGCTGTTGCGCAATCATCGACAGCTGCGCTTTCTCTTGCCAGGAATACCTGTCTGTATCCATAACCAGGATGACAAGGAAGTTCTTCCGTCAAGAGCGTTGGCTTTTACTTCTGCTTGTACGTCAAGAAATACTTGGAAAAGAGCTCTAAATGATCATATCCATGTTCTTAATACAACTTTCACCAAGTGGGTGGTGAATCGCTGATGCGGTTCCAGATTAGTTTCTCCACAGACACTTACGCGAATTTGATTTCACCTGGTTTCGAAATGCATATGATTTATTCTCATTTAAAAAATCTCAAATGAAGTCTTTTTAATAAATCTTCCATTTCAGTGTAATTCTTAAAATATAATCTTAGATTATACGAATATTTTCGACATCCGAATTTTGCATCATAATATCAATTAAATATCAATTGAACATTAAGGTATTCACATCATTTTACGTGAACAACGTATTATATGTGGCAATCGTGTTTTCACAAATCCGCGGTAGGTTTTAAACCATATAGTCCACGTATATGGAGAGCTAGATATTATAACATACGAGCGTTATATCCAGTTATTAGAAATATTTTCAACCTTCAGATGACCATTTTCACGTCAGATTTACAATATCTTTCAATATGCATTATATTGATCTATTAAAACAAATCTGTAACAAAACTTTTTTCATGAATCAAAATTACATTTCATTTCAATAGATCGAAATTTTGTCTCTGCATATTTATTTTATGATCTCATTTTAATCAACTGAAAAATATTAACTTTCAGCTGGAATGTTTAGGGGCCCTAAGGATCTCAGAATTATTTAACGACTTTTTCATTTCTCTGAGAAATAGCATGCTTTTACCAGCAGCTTCCACATTTCCAGTGAAATTATAAGCCTTGAAATAAAATTATTAATCATTCCTATGAACGTCTGTTTATATATGAGAAAAAAAAATCGCGAAGCGAAGATGTAAATTTATTTATTTGGTCATGTAGAGTTGGCCATACTAGTTACATACAGAATTTTCCAATAAAGTTTCAGTTAAACTTAAATAAGTGGCATCATTTGATCATGGATTATCCACACTATTAAAATCGGTGCGCGGCTGTCTGTTTGTTTGTTTATTTATGACATCATCCCCTCCGGAACGGCAGGAAGATAAGTTTTAAGAGATGTACCCCGGATTGAAAAAATTCGTGGAAAGACGTTGCGAGACCATTCTAATCTTCAAACGACTTTAATCAGCCGACATATTAATTAAAAACTCTGAAAACGCTAATTTTAGACCCATTTTTCCGAGTGGCAACATTCTCTCGTGCTGAAAATAAAAATCTGCTTTATTTCGAAAAGTGTTGCCACTGCTCGCTTTCAAATCGTTGAGTTTGTTAATAAAAAATTCATAAGTTATATAAAATATGCAGTAAAAATAGTGTTGCCAAACACTAAATATATTGTAATATAAGGTTATATTCTAACCTTTCTAGAAAGCAAGAGATTGCAGGTGACGTTATTTTATGTCGAAAATTTTTCGTTAACGTCAGTATTTTAAATAAACAGCTGCAATTGGTAACTTTTTTGCCTCAGGTTAGGATAATTGACGCGGTATGTTATTGCGACGTTAATTCTTTTATTGATATTGAGAAAAAGTTGTTATATTACATTAAATTTAAATCAGGATGTCATACGTATACATATTAACTTGATGTGTCAAAAGTTTTTGTTTTCTGGTCTGGCAACAAAAAAATATTTACGAATTGGTCGTTGATTGGAAAGAATAAACTGATTTCATTCATACTGAAATGTCTTTATTCATTTTCTATTAAGATGTACGTAGAACTTATAAATTTTGCTTTGGTCACATCCCTCTAATTTTATAGTAAGATAATTAGTAACCGAAATTCATTTTTTAAACACATTTTAGATTGTTGATCTTTTTTTTTTTAATGCATAAGGAAATAGGCTTGGTATGTTGATAAATTGGTTAAGGAAAATGACATGTAACATATATGCCAAAGAAAAATAACGTCACTGTTTAACGTTACTGTTAACGTACCTGTGTTAAAAATACCGTACTGTTAATGTGTCCAAAAATAAATAAATAAATAAAATAAATAAAAATAAAACAAAAAAAAATATGAAAGGTTTCACGTTTCAAAGTGGCGCTTTTTTAACATTTTGTGCGTAACCTTTATTTATTAAAAATCATATTCTTCGCACTTAAACCATAAAATTCAATTCAAGAGCACCATGGCAAAATAATTTTAGAATGAACATATCTTTAGAATTTCTGATACACAGTTTCCCGCGATGGAGATAAAAATATTTTTTCTGTACAACGTTGCTATTGCTAGCTTTAAAATCATTGAGTTTGTAAATCAAAAATTCGTGAATTCAAACATTCGTTAAAGTTTTACAAAATTTGAAATCGATAATAAAACAAATTCGAAATTCAAAATTTGGGCTTCCAAGTGCCCATATTCGGCTGGAAACTTTCAATATTCAAAATTGGATGGCTCTAGGTAATGTTGTTTTATCACAATGCGAGAAACATACATACATTTATGCAGACTCTTCATTATTTAATTTCTTTAAATATAATACAGGGCGATAATATTTGGTGGCAACAATTTGAAAAGTGAAACAACCCTTTTAGTGAATCGACGCAAAATGCCGAAACGAAATTAATAATATTTTTGGGCAAATTGCCTCTTCGGACTTTAAAAAAAAAAAAAAAAGTAATGAAAAATGTAGTAAAGTGTATAAAATAGGTAAAAATAGAAGCTTCCAGTATGTGCCTTTTTCCCCGAATATTCGCGATCTTCCCATCTGCAGCTTTGCAATGGACAGTAACTACGTACAACCGATTGTTTATTACAAACCGATTTCACCACTTCCGCAGTAAAACCCAGAAATGAAATTCCCATTGTAGATGGCCTAACAACTGTCGTCTGGTATTTCTCCAGAAGAATGTCGTCTGACACAGAGAAGGCATCTTGTATTCCAAGAACAGAAAGAGACCCCTCTTAGGTCCCCTGTTCTCTCCCCGTCTTTTAAAAATATACCCGTCTGTCACCCGACGAGATGGGGAAGTTTGCGGCATTCCGGTGACGAATACCTCGTGTTCGGACGACGATGTCCTGGACGATCTTGGGGATCGCTGTTTGTAGAGATCGTTTGTTGAAGGGTCGGAAAAAGAAGCCGCCGCTTGTTATTGCAAGCAAGGACTCGGAAAACGAGTTCGAAAAGTCAAGTCCTCAATCTGGTGTTTGTAGAAATGCTAATGTCCCATGAACCTCGGAATAAAGAGCAGACGCATAAAAACTGGAAAATATGGCAATTAAGAAACTCGCTGAATACTATTCCATCTTATATATTAACGCTTCCTCCGACGAATATTCACTGAAGAAATTGTCAAATGATTCTCGTACTTTCCTTTCGTAGTACCTTAATGTTTCACACGGGATCTATTTAAAGAAAGCTTAATTTTTAATTTTTTTCGTCCCCCGCCTTGAATACGTTCAATATTCAAAATAATAATAATAATAATAAATAAATAAATAAAATTACGTTTCTGCGTTGGTTCATTTTTCAAACTCTTGCCACCAAATAGTGTCGTCATGTATTACTTATAAACAAACTAAATAATGAAGAATCTGCATGAATTTTTCTCGCATTGTAAAAAACAACGGTACCTAGAGACATCAAATTTTGAATAACGTAGTCCTCCAACCGAATACGGGCTCTTGGAAGTCCGAATTTTGAATTTCGAATTTGTTTTATTATCTATTTCATATTTTTTAAACCTTTAGCGAGTTTTTGATGAACAAACTCAACTATTTCAAAGCCAGCAATATCAAGATCATACGAAAAGAAACATTTTTATCTCCAGCGCGCGAGACTGTGTATCGAAAATTCTAAAGATATACTAATTTAAAAATTATTTTGCGATATTGCTCTTAAAGTGAATTTTATGTGGTTGAAGTGCGAAGAACATGATATTAAATATATAAAGGTAACACATAAAAAGTTAAAAAAACGCTCTTTTGGGCATATTATACAATCTGAAAGATTTTCTTCTTTTTTATTAATTATTATCATTATTTAATTTATTTTCCCCCTTTTTTACATGTTTTCTGATATTTCAAAATTTGAATATTTCACTAAAAATCTTTTCTTCATTTGAGATTCAAATTTAAAATAATATTTTCAGTATAAACTGCTAGCAACCAAAGCAAAAAATTTCAAAATATAACATCGATTATTTTGTAGGGTAGAAGAATTCAAATTATAAGTGACGAAAAATCACAATATTAAGAAAACTGCATTTAGTTTCTTCAGATTAGACTTTTAAATGCTTAGATCCCTCGTAAAACACTTCTGTGACATGGTAAAGGATAAATTTATGACAGATTTCTTAATATGTGTAAAACAATTTGACTCAGAATTTGGAAACTCGAGTTGTTTTTGGTTAAAAAATTCAAAAGTACGCTCTATTAAATTGGGGGGGGGGG
>KK115020.1:107737-118256 GCA_000611955.2 Stegodyphus mimosarum | reverse complement strand
CTCTATTAAATTGGGGGGGGGGGAGTAGAAGAAAAAAGGAAAACATTATTCAGATTGCAAAGACACTCGGGATAATAAGGAGCAGAAAATCTGCAAAACTGTTGATTGTACCATTACTAAATATTGCACAAATATGGTAAATTACCAAGAATAGAATATATAATGGGACAATGCCTAAATTAAAATCATGGTGTCTTTTCGGTACCTACTGTTTTGATATTTTGTTACATTTACGTTTATTGTAATCGAGATCGACAACTAGAAATTTGGAAATTTGTGACAATATAAATATTTTTAATTTAAATATACAAACTCAGTCTATTGAAAAGAATATATCTCAATAAACGCCTTTAAATATTGTTGCTAATCGTTTGTACAATTTAAATAGACGAACATTAATATGTACCTGAATGGCATCGTTTTAAATACACGAAGAATAGTTTAAAATTTGTTGCTAATCGTTTGAACAATTTAAATAGACGAACATTAATATGTACCTGAATGGCAACGTTTTAAATACACGAAGAATAGTTTTAAATTTGTTGCTAATGGTTTGTACAATTTAAATAGACGAACATTAATATGTACCTGAATGGCAACGTTTTAAATGCACGAAGAATAGTTTTAAATTTGTTGCTAATCGTTTGTACAATTTAAATAGACGAACATTAATATGTACCTGAATGGCAACATATTAAATGCACGAAGCATAGTTTTAAATTTGTTGCTAATCGTTTGTACAATTTAAATAGACGAACATTAATATGTACCTGAATGGCAACGCTTTAAATGCGCGAAGAATAGTTTGTAGAGACATTAGGTTATTACGCAGCAGGAGACATGAATAATGAACAACGCCTTCGCCGGGAATCGAACCACGGACCTCTCGGTTACGCGTCGAGCATGCAGACCACTACACCACGAAGGCATGCGAAGAAGGCGGGAGGAATACCTTATATACTCCCCCTTTTAAAGGGCGACTGGAGTTTTGGGGACCCAATCGCCAAATTGCGGTGGTGGAGAATCATCATCCACCTCCCTTTTAGTTCGGGCGCCAGTTGTAGAGACATTAGGTTATTTCGGAGCATCAGACATGAAAAATGAGCAACGCCTTCGCCGGGAATCGAACCACGGACCTCTCAGTTACGCGTCGAGCATGCAGACCACTACACCACGAAGGCGGGAGGGAGGAATACCTTATAAGTTTTAAATTTGTTGCTAATCGTGTGCACAATTTAAATAAACGAACATTAATACGTATCTGAATGGCATCGTTTTAAACGCACGAAGAATAGTTTTAAATTTGTTGCTAATCGTTTGTACAATTTAAATAGACAAACATTAATATATATCTGAATGGCAAAGTTTAAAACGCACGAAGAATTTAATTACATTATATTTTAAAATAGTTTAGAATATGTTTTCTCTTCTTGCTTGTATGTCGCCATTTTAACCGTTAAATAAAGTTTTTGCTGCGTTCCATGAATGAAGTTTGCTTCATTTGCGAAAGAAGTATCACACAGCCCATTTTAAAAAGTTACGTCTCCCCCCTTAACAAGTTGTATTTTGTAAAATATTACTCCAGTTCTAGCACAAAAAAACTGTTTTGATGGAAGCCATACACTAATGTAATGCCAACAACAATCGACAAAGTGTGAAAATAAATTCAAGAGAAATCACTTTTAGCATTTTTTACGAAGGCATAGATAGTCGCGCAAAAAAACTAGCTGACGTGATTTCCAATACGACTGCCAATCAAAAACCTTCGGGGAGGGGAAAGAAATCTGAAAGATTTCAGATTTCATATTGCTCCCAAATGAGGCGTTTTTTCCATTTACTCACACATATGACAGCATTTGAACTAACGTTCTTTTGAGCTAAATTATTTTAAAATAGTACATCTTTAGAATTTCCGATAGACAGTCTCTCGAGCTGGAGATCAAAATGTTTTACTCCCTCCAATGATGCCATTGTTCGCTTTGAAACTGTTGAGTTTCTTAATCAAAAATTCGTTATAAGGTTTTACAAAATATGAAATACACACAAAAAAGAATTCCAAATTCCGGCTTCCAGGTGCCCAGATTCGGGTGGAGGACTATGTTCTTCAAAATTTGATGACTCTAGATACGGCTGCTTTTTCACAATGCGAGAAACATACACGCTTCATGCAGATTCTTCATAATTTAGTTTCTTTAAATATAATACAGGGCAACAATATTTGGTGGCAAAAGTTTGAAAAGTGACACATCGCATTCAAGCGATTTAATGCAAAATGCCATTTCGAGACTAACAGCCCTTAAAGACTACCCCCTGAACAGCTAAACCTCAGTTACAGCTAAGCCTCATTTTTAGGTTTGTTCTGCATTTTTTTTTTTTTTTCCAGTTCATTATCGTCCTATACTCAAGTGCCTAGTATTGGAAAGATAGTAAAACCTGGTAGTAAGCTGAAAATACAGAGCTTCTGGTTGCGATTCATGATCGTAAATATCTAGTATAAAGTGCAGTTTTTTAGGCTTTGCTTTTTAACCGTTCCAGTTATGGCCACATGAGGGTTTAAAAGTAAAAAAATGGCATAAGCCAAACTACCTTGCAATCTCACAGAAACTGGAATAAAAGTTTCCCCTAAATGTTTTAATTGTTCAACTTTATAGCAATCTGGTATATGAACCGACCAGTCACAGCGAAGCAAATATGAACTGACATTTGGTTCTCGATTTCACTCAGTTAGCTATGTATTCACGCATGCTCAGCTTTACCTTTCCTGACTGCCTTGCCTGTTTCATAAATGTGAACGAAGTTATTGACTTTTATGCCTTAAACTACGACAGCAATGATGACTAGGCCATCGTATGAACGCTCCCTTAGTGACTACTTCAGACTCAGCTAATCACCCCGAATTTATAGACAGGATATTCTGAATCTCCCTTAATATTCTTGATAACTCTGAGCAGCGCCTTGATCTCATATAAAATTTTTCTTTGTATCTTCAGAAATTTTTCTTTGTATCTTAATATCTTAATGTATGATTTTTCTTTGTATCTTCAGAAATGACAAAAAAATTTTTATCTGACAAAACTGCTGCCACTAATTCCGTAGCTTTCAAAGCAGGCAACATTGATTATATAATTATAGTAAGAAACTTACATATTAATTATAGATTTTGAGTATTATAAATTTATAGCAGGAAGCTTATAAATTTCTTCTGCCTTTTCATTAGCCTTTTTTACTTTTATTTTAAAATAGGTATTTCAAGGTCGTTGCGACCCTCATTTACAACTGTAATATACTTCGTCATTACCATGTACAGGGAATAAGGAGATTTTAGGAAATCAGCTCTTTTCCGCAGCAGCTGTTGTGATGATGAGCCATCACCAGCTATGGTGATGAGCCACGATTTGAAAGAAAGACAAGGTCCTGAAGTGCAGATTCTAAAGTAACATGTTCTGAAATACAGAAAATTTCCTATTGACTACATAACTTTAAATACAAATTTCAACTATGCAAACTATTGAAAAATTTCTAGCTTTTTAATTGTATTTCTTACATTATCACTGTTAGAGCTTCTTGTAGCAATTACCCTTTTAAGTAATAGATGCATGCAAATGTTTTGAAAAGCCATTACGAAGCCCCTGCAAGATATTTCCCTGGATCAATAGCTATGCCCCTATACCGGTTCCCGTATGCTTATTGCTGTCTTGTGATGTGTTCCTCTCATGTGTGATCAATTTAGTGACCGTTTAAAGCTTGGATTGTTTAAGTATGCAGTGTCTGTGCGACATGGCGCCACTTAAAATACTAGCGAGCCAAAAATTGACTCGAAAGGTCTGATGGTTGGGAAAGAAGGATCGGAAACACTCGGATTGGTGCCTCGGGGAGAGCTGTATTCGCTATCGGTTGGTATTGTACTGTAAAAATCATTGATGAAGTTCTAGTATCTCACCTACTTCTTCCTGTTCTATTGTTCTTGTTTTCACAGTAAGTATTATCAGTAAAATGTTTTTAGTGTTTTACCTACTTCTTCCTGGTCTTTTGTTCTTGCTTTCACAGTAATTATTATCAATAAAATGTTTTTAGTGTTTCACCTACTTCTTCCTTGTCTTTTAATCTTGTTTTCACAGTAAGTATTATCAATAAAATGTTTTTAGTGTTTCACCTACTTCCTCCTGGTCTTTTGTTCTTGTTTTCACAGTAAGTAATATAAATAAAATGTTTTTAGTGTTTCACCTACTTCTTCCTGGTTTTTTGTTCTTCTTTTCATAGTAAGTATTATCAATAAAATGTTTTTAGTATCTCACCTACTTCTTCCTGTTCTTTTGTTCTTGTTTTCGAACTAAGTAATATCAAAAAAATGTTTTTAGTGTTCACCTACTTCTTCCTGTTCTTTAATTCTTGTTTTCACAGTAAGTATTTTCAAGAAAATGTTTTTAGTGTTTTACCTACTTCTTCCTGTTTTGACAGTAAGGATTATCAATAAAATGTTTCAACAATACGTCTTCCGATTTCGTTATTTGTGTATTAAAATAAATGAAAGATATAGTGTTTAGATTTTACCAAAGTAGACTGACGACGAAAGCATGTTTTGCCGTTGGAAATATAAAGTTGTCGATTATATTTTACTAGAGAATACTGTCTGGAGCTTATTTTCCTGTAACGGAGAAATGCGAACTTTTACAGGAACTTCGTATTGCCCGCATATTAAAAATCGCAATAGATTATGGAGTTATCTAGAATTATTATGGAAACTTATTTTTAAACATATATTTACTCCTCTACTTTGGAGCCAAATAGCCGTGAGGCACGAAATATAAGTCTAACCATTATTAATAAAATAGTTCAGTAACATCACTGGCTTGCTTTAATGATGATTGAGTACAGTGTTGGCCTCCCAGCAAGTAATTTTCTTTCAAAAAACCACCAAAATTCATCGAAATTCGCGTAAGATACCACGGTTATGATTAGGAGCGATCGTGAGAAGATAAATCGTAATCTTGGACCCGTAATTTATTGTCTGATCTGGGTCTCCGTCGGCAGCATTGAATACCGTCTAACTCGCACAAGGCCATCTAGATGAGTCTGGGAAAATGGTGCAGCTGCGTACGGCCTCGAGCTGTGATTAATATTTTCATCAGAATCTCAGCTTTCTTCTCTCCGTAGACATTATTACAGATATTAATTGAATGTTTCTTTGTTGAAGTTGCATAATACTTAATTAGCTCGAACTTTATTTTACAGGAGCAATTTACAAACGGTTATGAGTGATTTTTTTTTAAATTAGAAATAAAGTCAGCAAATGCAATGTATTTTATTGCCATTTTAAGATATTGTATGAGAATTAATATAAAGATATTGTATGAGAATTAATATAAGCATGATTGCTATTTTAATGCTCTTAGAGGCAGTATATTCATTTATCTATAAAGAAGAACGTCTGTGTGTGCATTTGTTCGCTAATAACTCAGTCACTACTATAGCTATCGTCACTGAACTTTATACAATCCTTTTCTGGGTTCTGGAAAAGGTTGACGTTCAGTTCCCCCCCCCGAAAAAAAAATAGGTAGCTAAAATCCGAGATATTAATTAAAAACTCGGAAAAACAAAAATAATTTTCGCCCTCATTTTTCCGAATGGCAACAGCCTCGCAAGCTGGAAATGAAATCTGCTTTATTTCGAAAGTTGTTGCCGCGGCTCGCTTTCAGATCGTGGAGTCTCTGAATAAAAAATTTTTAAGTTTTACGATGAAATAAAAATAGCATTGCCAAACATTGAATACATTATTCCCCATTCCAAATATTCGTGGGAAGCCATTTCGACTGCGTCCGACTTTAATCAGCCGAGCTATTAATTAAAAACTCCGCAAACATTAATTTCTGCACGCATTTCTCCGAGTGGCAACAGTCTCGCGCGTTGGAGATAAAAATGTTTTATTTCGAAAAGTGTTACTGCTCGTATTAAAATCGTAGAATTTGTTAATAAAAAATTTGTTAAGCTTTACGAACTCTCTCTCTCTATCTCTCTAAAATTATATATAAGGAAGAATATATATAAGGAAGAATGTCTGTTTGTGTGTTTGTTTCTTAGCGTTATTGATTTCTGATTAATTATGATCAATTTTTTGCCACATTTAATCGACTAAAATTGAACATAAGTGAAATATTGGATGGAACTTGAGCCTTTACGACAATTTTATTAGAAAGACGAAAATCATTAAAAACTCCTTGCCATTGTTGCTGAAATATGAGAGAGAATTAGCTTATTTTTCTATCGAAGTTTTTATGTTAGTTCCATATCGCATCAGACTGAAAAGTGTGTGACTATGCATCGTATTTTTTGCATCGTTATTAAAGAAGGATTACAGCGGTATCGTTCTCTTTGTTATTAGATGCATTACTCTCAATCTAACTTAACTCCATCGGGTACTTCCGCTAGTAACAGAATAATTAAAAAAATCTGAAAGCTTTCAGATTTTATAGTACGCCCAAAGGGGCTTTCTTTAACGTTTTGTGTCTTACCTTTATTTATTAAATATCATATTCTTCGCATTTAAACCATAAAATTCAATTCAATAGCAGTATCGTAAAATAATTTAAAAAGAGTATATCTTTATAATTTCTGATATACAGTCTCGCGCGCTATAGCTTCCCCCCCCCTGAACTGTGTTGCCATTGCTCGCTTTGAAATCGTTGAACTTCCTAATCAAAAGTCATAAAAGCTTTACAAAATATGAAACAGGTAATAAAACAAATTCCAAATTTGGGCTTCCAGATGTCCATAATTGGGTGGAAATAAATGTTCCCAGACGAGTTCTAATTCAAAATTTGATGGCTCTAGGTACCGTTGTTTTAATCACAATGTGAGAAACATACATACATTTATACATATTCGTCATTATTTAATTTCTTTAACTATAATGCATTGCGATATTATTTGGTGGCAACAATTTGAAAAATGATTCGGACTTTTAAAGTGTTCAACTCAAAATGCCAAAAACGAAATTAATAGCCTTTCTGGACTAACATCCTTTGGGCTAAAAATTCTAAAAGCTTTCAGATTTTATATTATATTATTGCTATTTCAGATTTTATATCTTATATTATTATTTTTTTATCGTTTTCCGTACTACCGTTTTTTTATTAAATATTCGCACTTAACCATAAAATTAAGTTCAAAATCAATATCACACAGAAAAAGAAACAAATATTTTAAAAAAATCTGAAATCTTTCAGATTTTACATTACCGCACAAAGTGGCGCTTCTTTCATGGGGGATTAGAAATGGGATTGGAAAAGTGATATAGAGATTCAAAGTCATTCGACCCAAAATACCGTTAGACATTATAACGTCTTTGCGTTGCTACGCTACCAACATAATGCCAGTAAGAAATGTAAAGAAATGTCGAGCATAAAATATCCATACTTGAAAATGTACAAGATGCTAATATTAATGCAACGCTTTGAAATCGTTGAGTTTGCTAACCAAAAATTCGTTAATATTTTACAAAATATGAAATAGATAATAAAACAAATCCCAGATTCCAAATTTGGGCTTCCAGATGCCCATATTCGAGTGGAGGACTACGTTACTGATAATTTGATGTCTTTAGGTACCATTGTTGTTTCACAATGCCAGAAATATACCTACATTCATGAAGGTTCTTCATTATTCAATTTGTTTAAATATAATGCTGGGCTCTAATTTTTGATGGCAACAATTTGAAAAGTGATTCAGACCTTTATAGTGAACCAACGCAAAATGCAAAAACGTAATTAATAGCCCTTCTGGGCAAATTGCTCCTTTGGACTAATAATGTTAAACCTTTATAAGCTGTTACCAGTTTAATAAAATGCCACTTCACTTCATCTTTTCAGTTTGCAAAATATCTCATTTATTCTATTATGTAATTCTTTTTCACATTCAAGAGCGAAATTCCGCTTTCTGTACTTATTTTGAACTCGCATTTTTATTCTATTAGTATTTAAAATAAACAAATTTATCTAATATATATAAGGATTAACTTTTTTCTGTATAAAATGCAGTACTCGTAGTAATAGCGCAAGATTTAATATCTGAGATTTAAGTATCTAATATTAGATTTATGTATATAAATTTACTATTAGGTATCTAAGAAAGGCAAACTTTCTTTTCTTACTTAGATCAAACACTTACCAATTTAAGAAACTATTGATGTTTTTGTAGTAACAGTTTGAAAAACGTCAGAATTAATAAATAAAACATTATAAAGCTTAATATGGCCTCAAGTTTTAACAGTACACGTAAAACCAACGACACTTAGAAGTTTTTTACCTCCTGAACTTCCATTTTCCTCTAACGTAGGGTCTTAGGGTCAACTAACAGCACAGGAAAAATTTCCCAGTAGCTGCAAGCACATTGCCATTAGAGACTGATCTAGCCTATAAATTCAGCATAAATGCTGCAGCATAAACCATAGTATTTAACTATACTCATACTGTAACCCTACGGCTCAATGAGCGACACCTAACGGCCGCCGTAAGAAACACCGGCCCAAAAAAGACTATAGCCTTCAATCGGTGTACTGGAATCATGAACTAAGTATCGCGTTCCCCGAGATTTACTTTGCAACTTAAATATATAATTCTAACGTCCTTAAATGTAATGTTTTATTTTTTTCTTTTAATAGCGTTTTAAAGTTAAGTAAAAAGGCCAAGTGAGTCTTTTGTTTATGGTAGTTTGGTTATAATATTAAATTTAATTCATGGTAGTTTGGTTATAATATTAATTTAACTCTTGCATATTTCATATCGCATAAAATTCATACCTGGACAACTTATTGTAACGGAAGCCAGACAAGAAATGATTCTCTGAAAACTCGGAAATATCACATAGTTGAAATAAACCAATATTTGAAATTTCAAGCTTATTTAACAATAGCTGATAATCACTTTTAAAGTATATTTTTTGTTTAATAATTTCTTGTAATAACTAAAGGATTGTAATCATATCCTTTTTGACAGTCATGGCTCCAGCCAGACTCAGAAAAGGCTCCAGCATTTTCAGGAGCATAGGTGATCCGAGCAGTTGGTGCAAGTATGTATCAAATATACAATAATTCAAAGTAAAATATGCTTTTGTTGTGCGATCGCTTCAGGGGACAATTAAGTTGGGACCTAAGAATAGTTTGCGCCCTAGGCGGTTGCGTATGTCGCCTGTACACTTGCAGTTGAATTCGTTCTCTAAAAGCACTCGTTGAGTAACCTGAGTCTTATTGCCTGCTACTATAAGCAGTTCATTTGCTTTCTTTAATTTAGTGAAATTAAAAATGAACTTATTTAAAATTTATAAAAGTATGGTTTCGTAAAATAAATTTGTAGGATATACAAAAAAAAATAGCTTTTTAAATATTCGTTTGAATAATTATTTATAAAATCTTAATATTTCAATTTCAGACACTAAAATACTACATACTCCCCACTGAAAAAAAATTCTCTTCTCTTAAAACCAAAGTTTGTTGCATCATTTCAAATAAAGTAAACAAAGCGGTAAAAAAGCACAGGGGGGATAGATAATCCACGTTATGTGAAAAACAAAACGATGGAAAAGAAGGATGGGTGGGGAGATGAAAAAGAAGACTGACAAATTAAATTTTCAAATCAAATAAAAAGACTGAAATATTTTTCGCTCCTTGAAGAAGGATTAGAGATATATACATTTTGCTTAATCTTTTATTAAAACGCACTTTTCCTCACCCGGCTTTGTACAGCTTTTGCTCAGAAACAGCTTTTGCGATTTTATTACTTTGAAGCCTAGCTTGCTTCTTGTAACGAAGGAAATATTTCAGTATTTCCCATCGTTTTTATGATATATGAAATTAAGAAATTAAAAACTTGAACTGCCAGCACCAGTGCAGGTAAAATACATTATATTTTTAATGATGTGCATACTTTTTGTAAAATAATTAGGAAATACAAAATTTCTCTTAAAAGTTCGGTTTATGTTATTACGGAAAAGCCTCGAGGGCTATCTGCCTAAGAGAGGGATACCTTCGTGGAGGACTTTCTAAGCGAAACTTGCTCGTATACACATAGGGAAAGTCACGAAAGCGTCCATGCAGCCAACCCGTTCGCAGGATTTGAGCTTCGGACCGAACTACCAGTGTTCAGCGACTTTACTGCTAGGCAGCTGGTGGGCCTATTTCTGCTAAAAGAAATAGAAACAAAATTTAACAGCTTACTGCCAGATCGTAATACCAGTTAAGAACGTAAAACAGTAGTTCAAAACCTATTTTGCATCATGCATACCTTTCATCATCACTAGATCATCCCCCCCTCCTCATCCAAACTCGAAAGTTACATACATGCATTTATTTAGATTTAGTTTATTTTTAATGAATTTTATAAATTAAATACCAAAAAGTATAGAATATGTTGACAATTACAAAAAATTCAGTAAAAATAGTTTTTTATATTCATACACTAAAACAAAATACTGAAAAGCTAAGTAAAAGACTAATGCATCCCGCTTGAAACTATGGAATTCCCCCCCC
>KK115020.1:96359-107564 GCA_000611955.2 Stegodyphus mimosarum | reverse complement strand
GAATAAAATTTTTGCCATTTTTATCGCACTTAAATGGCCCCCATTTCCTTCATCCGAACTTTCATCCGCGGAAAGTTTTTCAACTTAATGGGCTGAATTACAGGTTTCGTAGTCTTTTCAAAACACTTTTGCCTTTGTGTACTCCAGATTGTTCTGTGCGTCCTTGCGACCGATGTACAGGTACAGACAGTGGATGAATGAATATATAAATAAATGACAAAATAAGTCATCATTTGCATTTTCTCCAGCACGCGACGAGTACTTCCGCTTTTGTTACGACCCTGGCTGACTCCACAAAAGAAATTTCGTCCACTCGGGCGTTTGAAATGCATTTTCACAGAGAGAGAAACTTGTTCTCAGACGTCCTTCTTATCTTATCTACGGTGAAACATCATTTACCGTGTCCCCGGGGACAACATACGGTCCTTGTTAAGAATATTTTTGATGCGGCCACCAGATCCAGACCATCTGAAACACAGCATCATTATTCTTACTAGCGAAATGTGCAGGAACCAAATATAATTTACATCTACAATGAAACTTCGCATTAAAAAAAAAAAAGAAATACGAAGGGTTTCAGATTTTAAATTACGTCCAAAGGGACGTTTTTTAACGTTTTGTGTGGTGCCTTTATTTATTAAAGATCATGTTCTTCCCACTTAAACGATAAAATTCAGTTCAACAGCAATATCACAAAATAATTTTAAAATGAGCATATCTTTAAAATTTCCGATGCACAGATCCGCGAGCTGGAGATAAAAAGGTTTTTTCCTCCTTAGAGTGATGCCATTGCTCTCTTTTAAGTCGTTTGAGTTTGTTCATCAAAAATTCGTTAAAGTTTTACAAAATACAAATAGATGATAAAACAAATTCCAAATTTGTTCTTCCAAATGCGTATATTCGGGTGGAAACGTAAGTTATTCAAAATTGGATGGCTCTAGGTCCGTTGTTTTATCACATTTGGAGAAATACATATACATTTATGCAGATTCCTCATTATTTAATTTCTTTAAATATAATACACCGCTGCAAGATTTGGTGGCAAGAGTCTGAAAAGTGATTCAGACTTTTAATGTTTCCAACGCAAAATCGCAAAACGAAAACAATAGTCCTTCACGGGCAAAGCCCCTTTGGACTAAAAAAAAAAGTCTGAAAGGATTCAGATTTTAAATTACGTCCAAAGCGGCGTTTCTTTAATAATTTGCTTGTTACTTTTATTTATTAAATATCATGTTCTTCGCACGTAAACCATAAAATTCAGTTCAAGAGCAATATCGCAAAATAATTTTAAATTCAGCCTATCTTAAGAATTTCCGATACACAGTGTCACGCGCCGGACATAAAAATGTTTTTGTACAACGTTGCCATTACTCGCTTTGAAATCCTCGATTTGTTAATCAAAAATTCGTTAAAGTTTTACAAAATATGAAATCGATAATAAAACAAATTCCAAATTTGGGCTTCCAGATGCCCATATTCGCAGTAGGATTACGTCATTCAAAATTGGATGGCTCTAGGTAGCGTCGTTTTATCACACTACGACAATGATATATACATTTATGCAGATTCTTCATTATTTAATTTCTTCAAATATAATACAGGGAAATAAAATTTGGTGGCAAGAATTTGAAAAGTGAAACGTACATTCAAAGTGATTCAACGCCAAAATCGCAAAACGAAAACAATAGTCCTTCAGGGAGAAAGCCCCTTTGGACTACAAAAACCTTATGTGAATTCCACAACTTCCTTGTACGGCCTATTAATTGATATACATTATTTTAACTTAATTCACCGATTCCTCAAGATAGATCGAAAATGACATCAAAAATTGCATATCCCAGTCGGATCAAAGTCAAACTTCTTGTATTTTTATTTTTATTTTTTTTTTATAACGAGTGTAAAACCTTTCCGCACATAAGTATAATAACCGGGAGACCGCATTAATGCTAGATTTCATTATTCATCGAAAAATAACTTTTTTTTCAAATTCCAAATTGCCAAAACATGAATGTAATTTAAACTGTTTCTGTAACTGGAAATATACAACGGTCAATGATTGAGTAAAAAAAAGAACTTTTAAGATCAGTAAGGAGAATGAATCTACCTATATACACTTTCGGTATTGCCAATTGCAATAAAAAAGATAGATACAGAACTAGGTGTTAAAGCAGTCCCATATACAAAATTTCAACCTTCTACGATTAATCGTTTTTGAGCTTTGCGATCATCCATATGTAAAGAATTCTAGAAAATAAGGCCCCTGCGTTTGGTTTCTTCTAGCCCTTTCATGGCATTTTTTATTTTTACTTTTGTTTCATTTCCTAGTATTCATCGAGCAATAAACATTTCTGAAAACTTCTTAAATACACGTCACGCTAGCAGACTTGCGTGACGTGTGTACATACCTACACACGTCACGGAAAAATCTCTTCTGAATTCATTTTGCAATCCATTTTGGAACAAAGATCCTCTATTCTGTCCGTATGTACAGATACCACGTAAAAAATAGTCAAAATGGATATTTCTTTTGAAATCTGATAACCGAAATTTTTCGCGATTTCAATACTTCCTTTACTTCGTACAAGGAAGGAGAAAAGGGCTGGCTCCGAGAATAGGAGCCAATAATAAGACTAATGACAATAATACTGATGTATAGGAAAACAAATTCATATTTATTTTGTCCTTAAATCTAAAGCTTGAAACTCGAAAGACATTTTTGTTTGCTACACTTTGTATTCACACGTCATGACAAATATTATATTTTCAGATTCCTATTTATTTCAATTAATTATAACATGTTTAATTAATTATTAAACAATTTAATTGAAACCGCAAATAAACAAATCATTAAAATTTTTGTAATTTTCAGAGAAAATTTTGAGAATTAATAATGACGATGCAGTCTACTTAACTTACTGTATTTATTAAATTTTCCTTCGACGCATAAATAAAAATTCATATGTTTGCATGTAAATAAACATTAACTTTTTTATTTCTCACTACAACTTGACAACTGATATGGTTTCCATACCGATAAATTTTCTATCTTTGGGAAGCAATTACCTTTATCAACTTGCACTCTAGATGCTAAAAGCTATTCACATATAATATATTCCAGTAAATTTGCGCTTGTGAAAAAATAAATTAGCAACTGAGCATATTTATTATTTCACAAGTGCAAATAAAACGTAATAAAATACGTATCTCCAAAACTTTAAATAAGATTTATATCATGCTGTCAATTAATTAGCTCCTATTACGTTACTTATATTCGTTTTTAAGGGTAATGGATGTAGGGTAAGGGAGGGTTTGGATCTAGAAAAATCTAAAAAATATATCCAAACAAAGCGATTATTCTTACTGCAAAAATTAGCAACTGAGCTTATTTATTTTTTCACAAGTACAAAGAAAACGTAATAAAATACGTATCTCCAAAACTTTGAATAAGATTTATATCCCGCTGTTAATTAATTAGTTCCTAATTCTATTGCGTCATTCATATTCGTTTTTAAAGGTAATGAAAACAGTGTAAACTCGGGTCTAAAAAAATCTAAAAAATCTTTTGTAACACTTTGTAATCTTTGTAACTAAAACCTAAAAAAATAATTGTAACACTCTATTTGCAAAAATACATAACTGAAATGTTCTCGTGGGCCGCATAAAATTGCTTGGAGAGCCGCCAGTTTCGATACCACTGTGTTGAAACAATGCAACATTATTTTATTCGAAATTATAAAATAAGATACACTGTAAAAGAGATCACCACTCTTTACTATCGTTCACAGTATTTTGGTTCAAGTACTTCTCTTCGAGGAACCGCTCATAAAATTAAACTTTCATGAGACTCTGTCCTCAAATCATTTGAACTTAAGGCAAGTATCAAGATCGTAACGATTTACTGGAAACAGGACTACATTTACTCTTAACGTTTGCTACCCTAGAATGGCCACGGGAATGTAAAGAAAAAAAAAAAAAAAAGCTTCAAGAAACAAAGACAGGTCCCCCAAAAAGAGACTTTTCCCACTCAACGCAAAGAGAACAAACAAATGAAATGAGAAGCGCTGTTCACCATCATTCCACACTTCTGCTGGCGTTGTGTTTGCTCAGGCCCTCTCTGAGCAAACATCAGCATCTCTTTCTCCATTCGCTGTTAGATCCCGCATGAAACATCCCCTTTCTGACACTCTCAGAAACTATAACCGCCCGAAATCGGGTCGACAAGTAAATCCCAAGAAAAATGTCCCAATGTTGAGATTTGAGAATCGTTCCTAGTATTTATTTTTCGTGGATTCTCCTTAACTTCTCCATTGTTGATGGACTGGATTTTTGTGGGCTTAAGATCAGAAAAAAGAATTTAAAAAACCTCCCAGAAGAAATGTACTGCGATTTAGAATTTGTCTTCCAGCAAAATGCAATCGTTTGGTGGAATATTTTGGTAGTACAACTAAATTTGACAAGATATTTCCAAAATTGTGCTCTTAAACAAACATAATAAATAAATAAATACATAAAAAATTAATAAAAAAATCTGGCTTTCAGATTTTACATTATGCCCAAAGGGCAGTTTTTTAACGATTTGTTTGTTACCTTTATCAAATCGGTTTATTTTTATCGGTCAAAAGCATTTGACTCAATTAATCGGTAAAGATCATGTACTTCGCACTTAAACCATAAAATTCAATTCAACAAAAATATCGCAAAATAATTTTAAAATGAGTATATCTATAGAATTTCCGATCCACAGTCCCGTAAGTAGAAATAGAAAAAGATATTAATTCTGTACCTTTCGGTATCAGCATCTATTCTCATGAATATTTAAACCTTCTCCTGGGGCTAGACACATATATCCCGCGCATTCACTGCTTTAAGAATTAGGTGGGGGCAGACCCTGCCGACTTTTTTTCAGTTCCTTTCTATTAGAACAGTTGATTAATTGGCCCCCATACATACAAAAGTACAATGCTTGAGAAAACATTAATCTCTTGAACATTTGAAATCTGAAAAAATGTCCATGAATGGAATAAACTTTTGGACAAATTTATTGAAGTACACTGTCTTTTAAATCAAAGAACTGTAATTTAAAATCTTTTGAGTCCAATAAATCTCAATTTATTAGATTCAAAAGTATTTGACTGCATTAATAGGTATTATTTAACTCATTATAAATCAATTTATTGGTATTATTTAACTCACAAAAGTATTTGACTCAATTTATTGGTATTATTTAACTCATTATAACACAATGTATTGGTATTATTTAACTCCAATTTATTTATTAACTTAAGTATTTGACACGATTTATTGATATCATTTAAGTCTCAATTTATTGGTATTATTTAATTCCACAAATTTCGAAGACTAAGATTTCAGTCAAATTCTATGTTAGAACTTTAAAAGGAAAAAAAGGGGGGTGGGTGAATTCCAAATATATTATTTTGGCTCAGAATCTAAAATTTAAACCCGAATTTAATTCTTATTTCTATAAAAAAATTCCTGTAAGAATGAGATATTTTAACAACCGGAGGGGAACCTAACGCTAACAAACAACATTTGGTGAAAAGTCGATTTTGGGTGTATCTTACGCAGTGCCATTTTGTCACTCATTGGGGGTGTTCTCGACTACACATTTATACAGTCATACTCTATTTTCTTTTCCTCCCTATTACACCCTCCTAGGGTATCGATGAACAGAAACTGTGAAAAGAATTCTAGAAAATAAGGCCCCTGCGTTTGGTTTCTCCTCGCCCTTGCATGGCATTTTTTATTTTTACTTTTCTTTCATTTCCTAGTATTCATCGAGCAATAAATATTTCTGAAAACTTCTTAAAGCCTACTTTTTTTTTTTTTTTCCTTTTGAGTTATTCGAGAATTTTTTTTTTTTTGTATTATTCTTTTAAAGCCCAAGAGGGTCGAATGGGCTATTAGTCTCGAACCGGGATTTCGCGTCGTCCACGATAAACGAAGATACATTTTTCAAATTGCTGCCATTAAATACTATCGCCATGTATTATTATCTTTAAAATAAATTAAATAATGAAGAAACTGCATAAATGTTTAAGTATGTTCCCCGCATTGTGAAAAAACAACAGTATCTAAATAAATCCTCTAATTTTGAATAGTGTAGTCTTCCACCGTGACATGTAGTCATGGAAGTCCGAATATTTAATTTCGAATTTTATACTTCATATTTTGTAAAACTTTGATGAATTTTTAATAAAGAAACTTAACGACTTGAAAGCGACCAATGGGAACATTGTACGGAATGAGACATTTTTATCTCCAGCGCGCGAGACTGTCCATCGGAAATTCTAAAGATATGCTGTTTTTAAATATATTATGATTTTGCTGTTCAATTGAATTGTACGGAAAGAAGAGCGAAGAACGTGATATTTAATTAATAAATTTAATACGCATAAATAATAATAAGACAGAAAAGAAAGAGTTTTGGAAGCCATCTTATTAGGAAAACTGAGCATTGATATGATGAACTGGGAAAAGACTGAAAAATATTTTTAAAAAAAATATTCCAACATTTAACATTGCATCCTGAATTCTAAACATATGCTGCTGTACTGTTTTTAATTTTTTTTTTCACTTTCGTTGTTGAATTGCGTTTGACATAAGTACGATGAAAATGAAGTTTAATATTTATTACTAAAAAAAGACAAGAAAAAAATAGGTCAACAGGAGACTGTTTTTTCACTGAGATCATAAAAAGAACCCTTTTGGTCGACCATTAAAATATCAACCCTTTCAGATTCTGCTTTTATTTATTTATTTTAGCGAGAGAAAACCTAAATTCAGATCACGATTTAAGCCAAGATATCAGCCAATTTGTATTTGTAAGGATCAGGTAGTTTGGATTTTGTAAGGATTAGGTAGGTAACTAATTTTCGCAATTATTTTGTAAATTTTAGAGATTTTGTAAGCTTTGATAATATTAGAATGTCGAATAAGTTCGTAAATTTCGATTCTCTTTTCCTTTTTAATTTTTATTATAATTGTTAAATTATTTTTATATTTAAAAATAGTTATGACACTTTCCCTTTGCACTCTCGCGACAGTAGAGCTATAAAAAATCTGATCTCAAAGTACAAACTAGAAGATTAAACTTTGAATTACTTCAAGTTATGTTGCATTTCTAAAATACAAAAACAAACAAACAAAAAAAAATCATATTTTATTTTACGCCCGGCGTTTTCTTCATTTACATGCACATACATGTTTCGAGAACATTTGAGCTAATGTTCCTTTGGGCTAAAAATATTTAAAAACAGCCTGTCTTTAGAATTGCACTAAGTGAAGAAAGATTCTAATCACTAAAAATCTCGAGTTTTATATTTCAAAGGAAATATTCATTTTGACAGTTCCCGAATCCATTTGGACTACTTTGCTAAGTGACGTGTGTAATTACGAGCCGAATAAAGGACAAAATAACTTTCATAATGGGCTCTTTCATCTATGCCCACAGTTATGCATATAAAATTTTAACAAGAAGTTTCCAGCTCTGATTAATAAATCAAGAAAAAATTTTCGGTGCAAAGCCGCGACTGTCAGAAACGTGGTTGCTGTTGTTGCTAATACTCACTTGTCCGACCTATCATCATCCCAAACCCGCGAAAATCCTCGTCGCAAGAAGCCCAAGTTTACGCCTGTCGTTGGCAAGAGCCTTGAGCACCTTACAGGTGAGAGTGCGATTTACCACAGTTCCACCCTCAATTTTATTGGAGAGCACCCCGGGGCTGACGGGTCCGAAAGTCTCCAACCCCCTCTTACCCTACCACAGCCTCTCGACAGGACTTTCAGATCGCCGCGTATGTACAGTGCCCACATGCCGCACAGACACTATACATTTATAAACATCCATATGTGCTCCGGGATACGGCACTGAGCGACGCTAACTACTGTACCGGTTGTGCGGCTTGTCAGAAAAGTACCAGCAACTAGAGAAAGTTTCTATACTTTTAAACAGTCACCAACTCGCATAAAAGATTCTTCACCTTTCTGACAAGGCACTGCTATGGCGTCTGGAAGCAAACAACATGCATGCGTCACATAAAATTTTAAGATGATTTTAAATTTAGACAAGACAAAAATTAATCTTTCAAGTGGGGAAAAATAAGACGATGTAGTGGTTACAGGAGCCTACTGCAGCACCGAAGAGCCCGGAATCGAAAGTATGGATGTTTGTAAATGTATAGTGTCTTTGCGGCATGGGGCATTCTAAATACATGGCGACCCGAAAGTCATCTCGTGTGGATTGATTGTAGGGAAGACGGGTGGGAGACCATCGGAACTCCCTCCCCCGCGGTGCTCGCCGTCAAAACTGAGATGGAAATAGAAAGTCCTTGAGGCTTTGGCAACCATTATTCCATGAAATTCATGGATAAGACAAACAACAACAACAAGAGTTATACATTAATACTAACTTTAAATAAATAAAAGAATCAACTCTTCAGTTAAATGACTATGTAAGTCGGTCTTCAGTGCTAGCTGCTTGAGATAAGCACGGTGATAATATTTGATTGAGTCTGATAATACGGATTGAATAAATCGATTTTTTTTGGCACCAAGCTTACAACTAAATCATTGTTTAATCATTCATTTCCCTTTTTTGTTATCAGGTTGACGTCATATCAAGTTTTTGTGTAAGTAGGAGGGACATTTCTTTCCTTTATGCGAGCATGTTTTTCCACCATCTGTGCAACGAGGGTGGGTCTGAACCAATTCTCACCGATTCACAATGAACGAGGACTAAAAACTAACAGGAAATATGGCTCCAATCAGTCGGAAGCGTTTACCAAAGATCAATCAACTTTCAAACGCGACATGAATAAAGGAAATTCTGCAAAGTTTTCAATCGAGAAAAAAATGGGACATAGTGCATTACAAATGTGCATCTGTTTACACATTTTTAGAACGATTTCTATAAAGAATTAAAAGAGAAAAGCAAATATTTGGGAATAAAAATTTCTGGAAACAGCTTATTATTTTAAATGAGAAATATCATCTGCTGCTTTTTAATTTATCCTTCTTTCAAAATGTCGCATGTAAACAAGCTGTGGATTGAAGCATATGTTTTGTGCTTTCTGAAGAGAAAGAGTTCTATTCCATAATTCGAAAACGTTCTGAAATGCATGATATTAAAATTTCGAAGTGCGCAATAAGCAACATTGTTAACTGGAAAGCAAAAAACTGTCAATCATTACTTTTACATTGAAGGAAGATCCCAAACGATTGCTCAAAAAAGGTAAACTGTGAAAAAAGAAGTGGGGAGGGATAGTTCTATATCTCACGTTCTACCGGGCCGATTGACGAAATTCACGTCTCGAAAGTGCAACTTACGGTATGTATTACATTTATATATATTGTTCTAATACAGGTATTTTGACACAAACTCAGACTTTTTCTGAAATGATATTCCAATTTTTTTTCCGTATTTCGATTCTACGACTCAAACTTTGCCAAACTACCAAGTTTTTGTAAAAAATGGTGCGAGTAGTTTTTAAACAATTAGCTCCTCAATGTTAATTGAATTTGGTATATATTTATTAATCTCTCTTTTTTTTTGTTAAAGTTATTTGATTCTTCCTAACACATTTCGAAATTTAAGTGCATTCCAAATAAAATTCTTCCATATTTTATGAGTTATTTTTTAAATTATAAATTTTTTGAAAACATTTTGAAGCATAATCTGTAAAATTTTTACCGTCATCTAAAAATAGATGTTCCTAGTAAACATATCTGCAAAAAGGTAGTTTTTTATTCAAAATTTCCTTGGCATATTTGTTAGAAGTGATAATAACACCAAATGCGATTTAGGCACTTTTTCTAAAATTATTTAAAAGTAGGAAAGTTGTGACTTTCTTCCCCACTCATGCACAATGTAAAAAGGGAAAGGAAAATAGGTTTCCCTATAGTAAGAAGTTCGCCAAGCGAATTATTCTCGGCGCAAACTGAAAAAAATACTCCGAGATAAATTTTTTAATCTCTCACCAAATTTTACAAAATTTAATATCTAGGCATAATTTGAGTCGTAGAATTGAAGTATGGGAAAACTGGTATGTTATTTCAGGAAAAGTCCGATTTTGAGTCAAAATACCTATGTTAGAACAATGCTATATATAAATATAATATATATCCTAAGTCGCGCTTTCGAGACACCAAAAACGCAATTTCAATTTCGCCAATCGGCCTAGTAGAACAGGAGATATAGAACTGTCCCCCTTTTTTTCAGTGGTTTGAGTGGTTTCCCCCATGTGTAATACAAGACAGTTTCCTTAGCTAGTCCTCCACGAAGGCATCCCTTCCCTTAGGCAGATAGCCTTTGAGTGCTCTGCCTTAATTAAATAAACCAAACTAAACCCGCACTCATCTATGCTTTTTTGCATGTATAACGCGAAAATGAACCGCTTTCCCTTAGAAAGTCCTCCAAAAAAAGATATCCTTTCCTTGGTAGATAGCCCTCATGCGATTTGTCTCATTTAAATTAAATACCCAACCGAACTTTCGCCTAGTAACTTTTATTTATCTTCAAACTTCATAAAAGTGCGTATTCCTAAAATGTGGAATTCCGCTACGCAGGTAAGATTTTCATTTGCTTTGCTAATCAGAATATCAAAATAAACCCTTACATATACAGGAGGACCTGGCATTTAAGTGTTCGCTCCTTTCATCTATTGCTGTTTATAAGTTAAAAATCCATCTGTACAAGGGTACAAGTACCTTTATTCTGCCCTGTAACATGACAGCTTTTCTGTTTGAGTCGTGACTGACAAACATAAAAGATTTTGATTTATTAGGTTTTGGCAGAGCATATTAAGGTTACCGGCCTAAAAGGAGGAAGGCCTTCATGAAGAACATTTTAATAGTAGCTGGTTCCTATTAAAATTACATGTGGGGAAAAGTACGAAAACCCCTATACGGTGGGTTGAACTACCGTTGTTTAGTAGTTTCATCACTTGCACGAAAGTTTCGGGACTTCTATGACAGGACACCGTTATGAAGCGGTTCCCTTTTTGGATTCATATGCAAATTTATTGTAGTGACTTATCTCACTTGTCTGATAGTAACATCAGAACAAGCCAACGAAATTCATCATGGCAAGGAATGCAAGATTGCGCTTGTTGTTGGCAAAACCCTTCAGCATCATACCGGTGACAGTACGACTTCGCTCAGTTCCGCCCCCAATTTTGGAAAGCACCC
>KK115020.1:83375-96307 GCA_000611955.2 Stegodyphus mimosarum | reverse complement strand
ACCTTTGGCTAGCCACACATTTAGAGTGCCACCATGCCGCACGGACACTATACATTTGCAAACATCCATGCCTTCTCCGGAATTTGAACCCGAACCCTGCGGTACCGCAGTAGGCTCTCGGCAGCAGTAAGTAGTAGGCTCTCGGTACCGTAGTAGTCTATACCGTCTCGGTGGTCTATTCATTAACATTATAGCAAAACTATGTTTACAAATGCGTGTTACAAATACATAATCCCAGGCATGAATTGGAACCACATTAATGCTGAAAACGGGACGCTACTAAACTTAATGCTCAACTTATTCGTAATATTTCTGTTCTTTTGGATAGGTAACTAGAAAAAAAAAAAAAAAAAAAGAAAGAAGGAAATTGGAACTGATGAAGGGAAGAAGAGGAATCTGTCTACGTCTGTCACTAGGGTGTGGGCTTAGATGGAGTCAAAGTGGGCGAGAAAATAAATAAAGGGGTGAACGAAATCCTGTTACGGAAGCGATTATTAGATAGGGCGCGGAATATTAAGTGCAAGACTGCGAGCAGACCACACCGAGAGAGGTCGGAAGGGCTGCCAGAGGGAAACATTTATCGCTGTTTGGGTGACAATATTCGGTGACCCATTCGAAACCATTTAAATTTTTGCATACGAAACTTTTATTAAGACTCATAACTCATCTTTTTACTTTCACAGGCTTTATCATAAGCTGATAGCCATCTTTTTACTTTCATTTTATTGGAAAGTTTCTACATTAAATATCCGTCTTAGTGTTAATTAGTTACATGCATCGTTTTAAGCTTTTTCATACTGAAGTAACACTCATTTCGCTAAGTGACCACATTTCATAACTTTAACTATAACACAGATGTTTAATGAAACTTTTGTGTCGTAAATAATGATAATGATAGGAGTATGGTTACAAAGCAAATGTACTCATAACTGGTTGGCAAACTTCTTTGATTTTTGACAAAACATTCTCGCAAATATCCATAATTATAAGCACATCTTTACATATTTATAACATTACATCATGTGTTAAAGATAAGCGGGACACATGATATTCGCAGCACGGAGGCAAGCGTCAGGAGAAGGAAGATTACATAAACTGAAATCATATTAAGAATAGCGAAGTTATGTACATATTATCCCTTTTTTTCTATTGGGTAATTTAAAGTTTTGGTTTGAATATTTTTTAGTACTGCTGGTAAAATCTTCAATTTCACTTTTGCCGTTATATAAGATATGTACGACATAAGCGTTACATAAGGATTATACGACAGAAATCAAATTTCATATGGCGCAAAGATTTATTATAAACGCATTACTGTTTTCATGATATTAAATGGAAACAACTAAATTCATAAGAAAATTTATGAGGCCATTACCAATTTAAAGTTAAGATTTTATCACACATATTCCTTATATTACATATTGCGAATTGGTATTACATATAAACGTATTTCCTTATATCATACATTCATTCCTTATATTACACACGCATCACATATGCATACATGATAACGTCTTATTAAAATATTCAAAACATTCCCCCCCCCCCAATGGCGGGCCATCAGCCGACTTCGGCTCAACCATTTCTAAGGCCAGAGTTGGTGGTCACTTTATTATGGAGGAACTTAATAGAAGGGCCACCTTTGCCTCCTATGAAGAGACGGACAGTTACAACCATGCCTTCTCCGGGATTCGAACCCGGGCCCATTGGTACGCAGTAGGCTCCCCTAACCACTATACCGTCTGGACGGCATATTCAAAACATAAATAATAAAATAAAATTAATACGGCACCTTCAGGCCAATACAACAAATTGAAATTTACAATTTGAACTCGAGATATTTCAAGTACCGAGAAGAAATGTATTTAAATAATTTAAAACTAGTTTCATTAAGGTTAAAACTGAAGTTTAGCAGTACTTCGCGGGGAGGGGTTGAAGGTTTTTATGTATTTAAAAAAAACATCGATCAAGATTATAATTTTGAGGCAGTTTCGAATTAGAATAGAATTTGTTTGAATCACTAAACCTCAAGCAGACTGCCTTTTTTTTTTACCAGTAAAGATGCTATTGCTTTCGAAACTCACTTTTTGCTCATATCACTTTTGTATCTGAATTACTTTTCAAATTGCCACTAAATGTTACTGCTATGTTCTAATTTTTAATAAAATTAAATAATAAAGAATATGTATATATGTATGTTCCTCGCATTATGGGAAAACGACAGTACTTAGAGTCATCGAATTTTTAATACATGTAGAACATGGGCACGTTCATGCCCAATTTTGAATTTCCAATATGTTTTTGATTTATTTCCCAATTTGTGTAAACTTACCAAATTTTTGTTTAACAAACTTGGTGATTTGAAAGTAAGAAATGGCAACATTGTTCGAAATAAAACATTTTTATTTCCACCGCGCTGGACTGTTGCTATTCGGAAAAATGTAATACATTTATCTCTCATATTTTAATCCAGAAATTCAAGTATTTGCAAGCAGTGCGGCACTCGCCAGCGCCAAGCGGTAAAATCCCGCAACACTGGTAGTTCCGACCTGGGTTCGGTTCCAGACGAACGGACTGTCTGCACGGGCGGTTTCATGATTCTTCCAAGTGTAACGTGGATACGAGAGAGTTTCCCTTAGAACGTCCTCCACACACGCATCTCTTCCTTTAGGCAGATAGCTCTCGGTACTTTACCATAATCCAACATCACCTACTTATATGTTAAGTAAACTTTATTCTACTAAAGATATTTTAATCTTGAACATTGACTTTAATACAATTAACCTTTTATTTATCAAAGGATTATTTTATCTTCGACTTCCAGCATTATATAAGCCCTTAAGCAGCAATATATAAAGAGTGAGACCGTGAGCTCAGAGAGAACGTAATAAAACCTTCACAAACTCGTTTGGGTGACCGTTAAAATCTGAACCCTTTCAAATTTCTTTTTAATATATTTAGAATAAAAATTATAGTACAACAGGCTAATACTTGCCTAACCACGCTTGCTAAGGAGTAAACGCATTTATACACACCATACAGTAGATTCAGAAACCAGAGCAGGACGACGAAACTGATAAGATATGAACTACTATATTAACAGATATCAAATCCTTTAAGAGATATAAAATCTATTACTCTTTAAAGCCTGAAAGATTAATAAAGGGAAAGAATAACAGATAATGCATTATAGCAATGGTTTTAAATGGGGATCTGTATGCTATAGCCATGAAAGGAAAACTTCATTTGTCAATCTGTCTCTCTCAAATAGAAATGCATCAATGATAACCCGTTCATCTTATTGGCTGCTAGATTATACGCTGAAATTTAAAGAATTAACTCACTATAACAGTGTTAAGATTTACTTATAATTCTAATAGACATATTGATCCTCTTTTAATTAGATTTTCTTTTCAATCTATTATATGAACTCTTATATTTTTTGTCCTATTTTTAATCACATCTACAGAAATTTAATTCCTTAAGAAGGAAATTCTGTTAACATGAATCTCATCGGAATAATGATCAAAATTAATTTGTTGAATTCATAACGACTGCATGAAATTTTCCTTGAAAAATCTATTCCATGAGCACAGTTACTTCAATACCTGTAGAAAGAAAAAAGCCAACACCGCATCTGAGATTACCGCAAGTGGCACATATTCGGGCAAAACCCTGCGTTTTCAGCAGCCTTTACAGCTTTTATGGCACAAAATATTTCAGTTCAAACTGCAAACACGTTTAGCAAAATTGATATCTGCTTTAACGAATGGCAACTTTTTGTTTCAGTTTACGGTAAAGATCACAGATAAGAATACCAGAATAAAACTGAAATATTAATAAATAATGCAACAGTGTAACTAAAGGAATCTAAATAAAAATTCTGTGTAAAAAAAAATGCTGAGCTTTATTTAAATGCTGCAGAAGCAGAAGAATAACTGAAGTGTAAGTATTCCACAAGTAAAAATAATAATTTAAAAATGAAATTAAAAATGAAATCTCTTTCTGGTGGTCACACCTTTTCGAATCCATATTTTCAATAATGAATGCTACAGAAATAAATTAGTGGATACGCCTAATAAAGAACACAGCCCAGCAGGAGAACATAGGATAGATCCGATGGATCACACGATAGAATAGCCTACGGATATGATTGCTCAAAATGGGTCATTAATAAATGACAGGTTAATGTAATTCTCAAGTGTAATGCCATTTCACAAATACATAAACAATTTGATTTTCTATTCAATCTGGTTTTTTTTTAAGCTAGTTGAACAACTTGAGATCGTATACTTTTCTAAACAATGCGCTTCTTACCTGAAGTGAACGAAGCTTCATGTTTTCTAGCAAAGCAACAAGAACAATAATATAAATTCATAAAATAATGCTGTCTTTTTTTTTTAAAGACATTATTATTTATGAAATTGAAAAAAAAAAGTAGTGGCTATTAAAGAAATGAGGTACTGATTTTTTTCCATGTAAATTTCTGTTTGCCTATTTCAAGAATTCACATTTTTTTGTGTATCTGTATATATATATATGAGCAAGAGTTTAAATTTAAGTCAAGAACCTTGCTTATTAAAGTCGCACGGTATATTGCGAAACTAATTAAACAATCAAGAGGTAATTAAAATATTTTAAATCAGTAAAGGTGGTAAATTGACTTGCAGGAAGAACATAAATCAAAATTGAAAGGAAAAATATAACAAAAAAAAAAAAATTAAAGGTAGTGGAAAATTCTTTGATTTTTTTTTCAGAAAGCAGCCGAAAAATTTTCAACAGAGCCAGCCAATTTTAATAAATTCGTGAAGTAATTACTTTCCTGGTTTCTAATCTCGGAAATTCTAGTTTTACACTATTTAATTTTTGTATTATATGATTTTTTTAGGATCATGTCGAAGCAGATCATATCTTGATGGATAATAAACAAATGTTTAATCTTAATTTCTACTGTGATCTTCAATGACCTATCATAAAATAAATTCAACTCATATCATACAAATGTTTAACGACCTTGCAATATTATTTTAAATTACTTTAAATTTGTTTATTTTTGAATGTTCAATTTCTTACTTATTTCACGAATTAATTTTTGTAATCATTCAGATATAACTTCAGAAACGTGGCTCTGAAAATTTTCGACTGCTTGAAAAAGAGCAAAGAATTTTCTACTATTTGCTATTTTATTACGCTATTTTCTTTTATTATGTTATTCTGTTTTTGTTTCAATTTTGGTTTATATTCTTTTGTGATAGTCAGTTTGTAAGGACTACTGTTTCTTCTGGTTGATTTTGCAAGCATAACTGCAGTCCTGAGTCAGAACATGCAGCTTACGCAAAGCTATGTTCGAGCGTATGTAGAAAATAAAACAAAGATAAGGAGGATTAAATTTCCCATTTATTCTCACAGCGTACAAGTACTCCCGCATTTCGGGATACAAAGACTAATGCTTTTGGTCTAGAACGTAGAAAATAAGAAAATAAACTAACTTAACTAAATAAGAACTAAGATGCTTTACATAGACTAGTAACTCGAAGATTGGCCTTCTAATACTACGTATGCAGTGAGCAGGACGCAAAGACTACAATACGTCTTCGAATATCAGCGATAACTGAATTCTGGACTTAAAGACAGACAACGAAAATCATACGGGTGATAAAGACCGCAATAAATTTCCCTTTCACTCCTTCTGGGCTAAAAGCCACGTCTTAAATACTTCTAGAGTTTGCAACCTCATTTGCTTACTCTAAATTTATTCGCGCTTATTCTGGCCACAAATGGAAAACAAGAGGCGTTAGTAAAGGTTAAAAATAAAATAAACATTACTAAAACTTAAAATCCTTACAAGTTCACCTTTATTGGTTTAATTATTTTAATTATCTATCGATTATATACACTGGTGTGCAAAACTTAAGCAACAATGTAAAAATTTAGCAGTTAGCCATGAAATTGCAGAAAAGGAGGTCTGGAGATCAGTCAAATGAACATGTAAGTCAGTAGAAACGTCATGCATATGCAAATATCAGGAACGAAACGTCAGAGGCGACGTGTCAGCGTGCGCAGTTCAACAGTAGAATAAAAGGAAGGACGGAGACGCAATTCAACATATTCGCTGCAAGTGCCAGTGAGTCAGTTCGTGAAATATGGTTAAAAGAAATCACCTGGACGACTTCACACGTGGAAGAATGATCGGAAAGCTGGAGGAGGGGCCTACTGTCACCAGTGTAGGTGCAGAGTTCGGAATCAACAAAAGTGGCGTTTCGCGCTCCAAACCACAGGTACAGCTGTCAGACAGGTTGGTGGTAGCCGACTAAGGACGACATCTGCAGGGGATGACCGATATAGCGTCTTGCAGGCGAAAAGAGACCGATAGCAGTCAGCAAGCGCTTTTGCTCAGCAACTCTGTACAGCAACGGGCGACAAGTGGCGCGGTTTACTGTGGCCAGACGCCTTCACAAAGGGGGCCTATTCGCCCGCCGTCCTGAACGCTGCCTCCCGTTGAAAGTTGGCCACCGACGCCATCGTTTACAGTGGTGCAGAGAGCACAAAAACTGGACAACTGATCAATGGAGTCGTGTCCTCTTTATGGATGAGAGTCGGTTTAGTACCAGAAGCGATTCTCAACGCGTTTTGATTCGGAGAGAGGTCGCGACCCGGTTTTATCCCAGTTACATCAGGGAAAGACACCGTAACGATGGTCCTGAAGTTTTTCTCTGGGGAGGCATTATGATGAACGGGCGAACTGAGCTCCACGTTTTCGACAGAGGGTCTGTAACCGGGGATCGCTATTGTGAGGAGGTACTCCTTCCCCATGTACGTCTGTTCCGAGGTGCCATTGGCCCAGACTTAATTTTTATGGATTACATTGCACGGCCACATCGGACTCTTGCTGTTGAGGAGCTAAGGGAAAGTGAAGATATCACTCGAATGGATTGGCCAGCGTACTCCCCAGATTTAAATCCCATGGAACATGTGTGGAATGCTTTGGGGAGACGCACTGCAGCAGGCTTACATCCTCCGAAGAACACCCAACAACTCAAACAGATGCTGATTGAGGAATGGGCACTCCTACCGCAAGAAATGTTGCACCAGCTGGTTATGAGTATGCGGAGACAGTGCGAAGCAACCATTGCATTGAGGGGAGGGCATATCGCATATTAAGGAATATCTGCTTGTTGTTCTTCTTCTTGGATAGACAATCATGGTTAGGTTAGGTTAGGTTAGGTTATTCAATTATGGCAAAGCACACGAGGGCTATCTGCCTAAAGGGAGGGATGCCTTCGTGGAGGACTTTCTAAGGGAAACTGGCTCGTATACACGTTACACATGGGGAAAACCACGAAAACGTCCATGCAGCCAGCCCGTTCGCGGGATTTGAACCTCGGACCGAACTACCAGTGTTCAGCGTCTTTACCGCTTGGCCGCTGGTGGGCGATAGACAATCATGAGTCACGATACTATGCGTTTAATAAAGCTTGTTTTTGTTTGATTCCATACCGTATGCATTGTGTTCCTTTTTCAGCTCCGATGCTTTCGTCATAAGTTTAATAAAAAAAAAGAGATATATATCAAATTCAATTAACATTAAGGAGCTAAAATTTTGAGAGGTAATTTTTGAAAAAACTACTCCCGCGACTTTTACAAAACTTGGCAGTTTGGCATAATTTGAGTTGTAGAATCGAAATATGGAAAGAAATTGGCATGTCATTTCACAAAAAGTCCGATTTTGTATCAAAATATCTATATTAGAACAAAGCTATGTATAAATTTCATATATATCCCAAGTCGCGCTAGCGAGACATGAAAAACGCAAGTTGAATTTCGTGAATCGGCCCACTGCAATGGGAGAACTGAACTTCCTCTTTTTTATTAATTAATTAATTAATTTATTTAATTTTATTTTTCCCCCACAGTGTACAAATTCATCGAACAGTACTAGCTTACGAGTAGGTTTAGTCTGAGCTTTTTTCTTTCTAATAATAAGGAATAGTTATTTCTGTGCATTGGTTGCAGTTCTCCATGCCTCAATATATGGTATTTATTCTTTCAATTTTTTTATTGCGTGGTTAGCATTAGCTGATCTTGCACCAAGTGCCATATTATTGGCGTAACATCCATGAAAGTGTTGTTGATTAAGATTATGCTTGTGCAAATCTTATATAGAAAAGGTAAAGAATTGGACGAAGGACAGATCCTTGGAGGACACAGGCTCTAATGGGCCTAATGCCAGAGCGATCATTTCCTTGCACAACGAAGAATTTTCTGTTAGAGCTAAAAGACATAAGTAGAGGGATAGTTTGTTTCTTTGTCAGTATTCAAAAGAATAAGTTTATAAATAAGCTCCTAATGTGAGATGCGGTAATAGTCAATTATTGCAGAATTACCGCTCGAAACGCAATATTACCTTCTCTAGCAAATTACTGGAGATTTTTACGGCACTTTGCACAGTCCTTGATGTGAGTAAAGACCTTAAATTTATCACTGTATGATTTATGTTTAAAAATGCAATTATATTTTAAGAATTAGACTGCTGTTTGTTGAAAGCAAATCGCATTCAAGAAACCAAATGGCCGCCAAGTGTCTCAGAAGCTGCAGTTTGGCCATGCCTGTACTATACCTCGTTTTCTGTGGCTTTCCTTAATAAAATTCCAAATGGTACTCCATCAAGAATCAAGTATCGTATAAAGGGATTGTGACAAGAAAATGAAAAAAAGGGGGGGGAGAAAACCGAAAAGAATGGCTGCGTGTCACGGAAACTCTTCAGAGCAAACAACGACTTTAGCGCCGCTTGACGTATGGATCGCAGATGCGCCCGCGCGTGTCCCTGCCGTCTGTAACTGCGAAGATATTAGTAGAAGGGGGAAGAGGAGAAGAGTCTGGCAAATTGTCGGAATGCGAGGGAGGCGGCTCATTCCGCGGTGAAACAGGTGACTCGTCGTGCCGTTTGTGACACGCTGCAGCTGACAAAGGGGCGTGGGTGTGACGAGCTGTTCGGGAACTTTGATCTAGCATATCTGGGGTATTAAGGAACGTATCGATTACTCATCTGTTCAACTAAAGTAATATATCAAAACACAGGATTTTTGGGATGCTAGCAGCACTAACTCGCAGTTTATAACTTTGTTCCACAGCCATCAAGAAATTCGGTTACACCTTAGGGTCCCCCCCCCCATCTTTTGCCATTCACTTAAAAATACAATTTTAAATCAGAGAAAAAACTCCATGATGTACCTTTTAAGGAAAATATAATTTTGAATCAGAGAAAAAAAACTTTATCGCGTGCCTTTTGATACGTTCCCGTATAAAAGCTCTTGTCTGAATTACGTTAATTCTTGAAATAATCTTCTTCCCTTTAGCCTTTTTTTTTTTTAAAGATTTAAAAAAAAGCGCATCTAATAATCTAAATCAGGAGTTCTCAACGTTTTTTGCTCTATGCACGCCTTTCCATTGCTATCGAAAAATACATAAACATTTATTCAAATTTAGATTATTTTTTAATGTACTTTATAAATTAAACAAGAAAAAGTTTAGAAAATGATAATAAATACAAAATATTGAATAAAAGTAGTTTTTTTATATTCATAAAATAAAACTAAATTCTTAAAAGTAAATAAAAGGCTGACCGCATACCCCCCTTAAAACTATGAAATTCTCCTTTAGGGCAGAATCACCCTACCTGACAACTCCTGATCTAGATTGTATTTTACGAATTAATTTACTGGTTTAACATTAAATGATTTAATACTAAATAAAATATAATTTAATATTATTTTGAACGTCGTGTCCATTGTACGTAAAAAAACTAAATATTACTTTTATTATATATGAAAAAACTAAATATTACTTTTACTGTATGTGAAAAAACTGAATATTACCTACTTAATTAAATTTGTATGCAAAAACGTAATGGTATTTAATGGTAATGTAATGTTTTGTTCTAAAAGGGATTACGTAATTCGGTTCAAATTTTTCTTTAGCGCGAACTGTTGCAATATACTGTTTTTCTTTAAGTTTTCCACCAATAAATAAATATCAGTATTTTCCCAGGATGGATGGAAAACAACAGCAAAATTTACGGTTTTCAAACTTTTACGTGATTCTTTACACGAGTTAAAAGCATTTTTACATTCAGATAAATTCAACTATAAAGCTATGACTTTTTTTATTATAATTATCAGTCGTCTGTTAAAAAGCTCGAAAAACGTTCTATGAGGGGTAAAAAAGCTTACAATATGCACATTGTAACGCCATATTTTTTTTAACATAGAGCAAGAACAATAAGCTTTGTATATTTATATCTGTCAATAACTGCATTAATTTAAAATATCGGTCCTTTCGAAGGACTTCTTTCTCTCTGTATATCAAAATAATCTACACCTTGCTAACTTCTGAAAAAATTCGTACTGATGTAAAGTTTTTACCTCCCCCGAGTCTATAAAATGCATACACACAACCCACATTTTTAAGAAACGCATATTAAACTTCAAAACGAAAGTAAGCAACGCGACGTAGATACTTAAATTACTCTAAGCAAATCTTCAAATAACTCCAAAAATGGAACACTTTACAAACGCAAACTCAGTGGTGATTTTCCAGTTAAAAGACATGAAAGAGATTTTGAAGCCCTTGCTTCAGTGAAGAAATTATATGACAGGACATCTTAACAAAAATGCTTATTTGGCAATCGAATAAGGACTTAAGCTATCTAAATCGAATAAGCTAACTAAAATAATGTCACTACGGGATCCTCGCAGTGGAAAAAAATCGTGAATTTAGACTGCCCACTTGGGGAGATTAGCAAAAGAAAAGTGCAATAGTAGTTGAATGAATATGCTTGTGGCCAAGAGATATTGGCCTTTAATAATAAACTGTTCCTCATACGAGCATCAAGTGAAATATAATTAGTTGAATTCACTTGGGGGGGTCAATAAGGAGCAAGTAGGAAGGAGCTGACTACAGTCTTGTAAACAAACCAGCCAACCATCAGGATAGAAGAAATCAGACAGCACGCTTTCCGGAATAACTAAAGATTAACCAGACAACATAGCGAAATTATTCTCTCAAAGACAGTGATTCTTTTTTTTTTTTTTTTTTTTTTTTGTCGCGGCACACTTTTAACGATTTCAAAATTTGGCGGCACACAAAGAAAAAGATAAGTTTAGGAATTGTTTATTTACCTATAATACACTGTGTCAAATAGTTTATGATAATAATTTTGAATGTAAAATGAAATAATAGGAACTACAAAAACAGTAGTACGTCTATTAAGGGATTAATTAGAAGTTAATAATATGAATACTTTTAGCGAGAAATTTGAGCTTAATGTTTTTTGATAATTTCATTTGTAATTAGTTGTAAAAATGACAATGTTAAAACTATCACAGTTAAAACGCTTACCAAATACCACGTGATTATGTAAATAGTAACTTCTTGTGTTCTGTATGTAATTAGTTAGTAATGTAAATTAAACATATTTTATTATTTTAGAAGCTTCTCTTTTTTTATATGAGTAGTGCCTTTGATGTGTGCCATTAATAAAAATATTCCCGGATATACCTTTGGATGCGAAAGAGAAAGAAGATCGACTGAAAAGGTAAGCCTTTTTTTTACCTTTATTCTAAGAATGATTATCTTGTTAATCATAACAGACAATGCTACTCTAATATCGTCTTCTACATTTAACAGTCTCGAATCTTTTATTCGTTTTTATGTTGGTTAATACTGAAAATCCAAATTCACACAAATAAGGTGTACAAAATTGTAATAATATTTTTGAAGCTTTTTTGGCCATCATGGGATAATCGCGTCTAATGTTAATCCAAAATGAATTAATTGATTCTTACGAATATTCTAAAAGTAAATCTCGATTTTTAGAAAGCGAAATTAGTTATTCTTCTTCATTCAAAGTTAATTCAAATACAGAAGTTTTCGTTATCACAAATGGATTACGAACCCAATAATTTTTTTTATATCTAAATTTGGGAAATAATGAATAATTCTCTCCTCTAATGTTGTCAAATGGTCGATAACAATTTTATGAATAATTTTATTAAAATCTTTTGGGAGTGACCCAAACTGTTCTTGATTGCCTTCCAGAGCTTTATTTTCCCATAAGGAATCCCACCAGTTTATCCGTTGAGTTTAATACATTTTTCTTTTGACCCTTGCGTACTTGAATTTATGTTATCAAAAACAATAAAAATATCTGATAAGTAAACTAGTCTCCCATATGCACCAATCAGAACTTGTCAATTTAAATTATGTACTCAACATGCGCTAAAATACTCCGAAATGCGCTCTCCTCCAGAGCACCAAAATCGGCTTGGCGCGCTTATTAATGTCTTAAAAAAAGAATTTCGCCAATTCTCATATGTACCGTATACTAGGATTAAACTCATTATAATTTTTACTACATATATTTCTAAAATTTCGAGGCACAGTGGTTGAGGATCACGGCTGTAAGACAATGCACTAAAAAAGTGCTGATATTGAAGTACTCTGAAACAATCTCATAGTTTAAATAAGCCCAGAATAACTGACTAGCCTCTAGACCCTGCAAAGTTTGTGCTCCAAGCATGCGCAGTAGGCATATTTTCAGCATGGTAACCTTCGACGCTTGGCGATGAATTCGGATTTCACATACGCATGGCACATACGAACACTGCAAAGTTTGTGCTCCAAGCAGTGCTCATTGCTCATACATACGAAAATTTTTTTAATGGCGACTAAAAGCGTGTGGGGAAATAGATGTTATTCATTTTTCCACTCGTACTGATGTTTTTGAATTGCTTTAAATTAATGCTTAGGTTTATGTAACGTGTAATAATCGATTAACTTAACTGTATTATTTCATTTATTGATTTGTCTGATAAAATATATTATAGATGATTATACGTGCAGTAAATCAATAAAATATTTGTGTCAAAACATTC
>KK115020.1:2233-77386 GCA_000611955.2 Stegodyphus mimosarum | reverse complement strand
GTCCATGTTTGGAAGGACTCTCAAGTTTTAACTTTTTCCCAGGCTGATGTAAACATGTTAACTACCAGTGTGATTAATAATAAAACCAAGAATGATTAATAATAAAACTAAGAAATGTTCTGTTTACTTTGTTCTCTTTTTGAGATAAAATATTTTTAATTATTTACTATGACATTCAACAGATTAAAAAAATAATCTATTTATTACAGTGCGATCACTTTGACTTCCCCTCCTTATCCAGTTTACATATATTTATCACAGCATCTTAACCATCATTGTATTCATTAGTTTTTGAATCCAAAATAAACAAACCCTATCATAATGACCACCTCTCTAAGATGACCATATCTGAAAGTAACCAGCATTTCGAAGAATATAAATAAATACTAATACTGAATTTCACCCCTCTAAGATAATCACAACCACCATTCACGTAGTCATCTTAAAAGGGAATTATAATTTTTCTTAATATAAGTCTTTGTCAGTAAATACTACTGCATATTACATTATTATAGTTTTGAATTCATTCCAAATGCAGGCAACAAACACAGAAAAAAATTCCTGTAATTTGTTGAATTATTGCAATTGAATATTTTTTTCAATTAGTAACCACTGATCCTGAAAAGTCAGTTTCATTACACTCAGTAGCATATAAAGTTAAGAATTAATACAATGCACTTGTAAATACCAGCTTTTCCTTCTTGTTCACTAGAGGTGAATTTGTGGCTGGACAGGGTAGGGTCCTTGTTGATAAAGCATGATAAAGTGACCTCGCTCATGTCACATGTTACTGGCTGACTTTCGAACTAGCGTATTTGATACCATTGTAGAATTACATCTATGATTCTTCTTTGATTGTGTTAAATGACTTATGTATGCTTGTTACTGTTGCATATGTGCTAAGCTAATATATTTTTCTAATCTAATTAAAGCAATACATGTAAAACCAGACATGTAATCTTCATCCTTGCAATTAACACGTCTCGTTGGATTGGTGACTGTAATCTCGACAGGTAAAATGTGACACACTAAGTGTGTCACATTTTACCTTAGTCGTGTCACTAAGTGTGTAATAAAAAGTGTCATTAAGTGCATAATAAAAATGTTGCTGATGCATGAAAACATTACTTTAAATCATTATGATGTTATTAATTAACAATCGTGTGAAATTAATTGCATTAATCATGAAATTCTCACCAGTGGTGAATTTCCCCTATCTAAGGGAAGAATTTTAAAGTCTATAGGAAAAATTGTTCAATTAAAAATTAGGATACATTTCTACACCTATGAAAGGGAAACCAAACACATTTCGAGATCTAATGATAGCACTTTCATGAGAAGATTATTCATCTCCACATACATGTACACACATATGTGTGGCACTTACATAATGGAAAAATACACACCTAATTGCATGGCAGGTGCATAATGAATATGTACCAGATTAATCTATCCAGTAATGAACAAAAATCTAGACAATTAAATTATATTTTCTGTAATAATCCAAAATTTTCCAATTGCATCTTACTGTGTTCAGATTTGACATATGATTAAAATTCATGGCATTTCCATTAACATGCCCCCCTAATATAAATATATAATACATATACATAATGAAAACTTAATATTTTCCTCTGAACCAAAATTCTAGCACATTTTGCATTCATTTATGTACATTGAGTCTGTTTTTCAACATGTATTTATATAGAAGTTGACTAAAATAATATTCATATGCACCAACTTGAGTTAAAATTAAAAAGCGGTATCTGGACAATTCAGTATTTCTTACATATCAAATTACTAAATGAAATTGAGAAATTTTTAGAATTTCGTAATTGTTAGCCATTACTATCTTAAAATTTATCTAAATTTTGAACTTACCACTTTATTAGTTGCTTGCAGTTTACCTATGAGATGTTTAACAATGTACATGCATTTTTCAAATATAGAACACTAATGATATTTATTTATCGACAAAAATATTTATCGTGTTAATTGTATATCTCTAATGCACATTTTAAATATAAAATAGGTAACTGAAAAATTTTAAAAAGAAAAAAACTTAACAATCATAATTCTGATTTTATTATTTCATTGTGATACTTAGTATTACAGTGTCTTTAAAAACGTTCAAAATACTTCAAATGAAAATCAAGTTTAGTAAGATGAAAGCAATTTTGATTTTAGCTCAGTGTCCCTACTCCGTTTAAAATCACCAGCCTTTTCTTGATTTTGTCTAAAGGTATGGGGAAAGAAATAATGCTTGCAAAAAGTATTTATTGACAGTATGTTATATAAACAAATATTTTTATTTTGAAATGATTTATCAATTTAAAGATGAAATTTTTAGTCATTATTTACAAATTGTGCAATAAATTAACATAATAATATTCTGTTAATTCATTGCACAGACAATAACGTTCATGTGCACGAAGTAGGTTTTGTTTTGAAAAAACTTTCTCACATTCATCACATATAAATTTGGGAACAGTTCTTAATGTAGGAGCTAATTCCTCTAATTTCGAAGGATTACACTTAGTAATATGCTTCCGCCGGAATGAATAAGATTTTGAACATTCCGAAATCAAAAAATTGCCAGCCATACTGATCACGCTGAATAAAAAAATTGCTAATTTAGAGTTAACTTCTGCAACGTGACAAAATTTAGCGAGACAACAAATCCTTATTTGCCAATCTAATGATACATCGCCAATACTGTGTAGCGGAAACCAGCCAATACCGCCAGTGGAGCTTGTCAGTGCGCATGCTTGGAGCACAAACTTTGCATGCTTTAGAAGCTAGTGAATAACTGTAGTTAGTGATTTGGATAACTGCGTTTTTATTTTAAAAGTGGTAAATAAAAAGTTAAAGTATATTTCTACTTCAAAATTGGGACAGCAGCCATTGAACTAATAGAAACGGAAGCAAAAAACAGTGAAATATGACATGAGAAATTTTGATTTTCCAAATAAGGCAGGAGGACTGGAATTTTTATGAGCGTCTGGTTCCGGCCCCCCGCTGGATCGCGTAGTAGGAGATTGATTACAGAAACTTTCATAGGCGCCTAGGAAGCGCTACAAACTGCGAAGGCAAATGATCCAGTTGGCAAAATTGAAGTTTGTTGGCAAAATTGATCCAGTTGAAATGTTAAGACAGATTTTAGAAATGATTTTAATTCTCCAGTTTAAACAGAATTTACTAAATTTAATATTAAGTAATCAAACAGAAATAATCAATTGATTGTTATATCAATTGATGAAATAGATATAACATTTGCAATAAGTAATTTCACCAGTCATTTGATGCTAATTTACCATTAGAAAAAACATTTTTTTTGAAAGGGCATAACATAGTTACAAGATATCAGTTAAACACATGAAAATTTAAAATTAAAAAGAGTTATTGCAACAAAGAGTCTAATCACAAAAAAGCTGAGTATGTAAGAATTGGATAAAAATCCTCTGGTTTAGAAATTCCTAAAAAGCTTAAAGTAGTTTATTTATTCACTAGAATTTGTTTCACCAATTGAAAATAATAATTAAAAAAGATATGAATACTTTCTGATTTTATATTACTCTCAAAGGAGCATTTTTTTTCATTTACACACGCATATACGTTTCGAGAACATTTGGGTTAACGCCCCTAAGGACTAAAAATATTTAAAAACAGCGCATCTTTAATATTTCCGATTAACAGTCTTACGCACTGAAGGTAAAAATGTTTTGTTCCGTACTGCGTTGCCACTGCTGGCTTTGAAATTTGAGTTTTTTAATCAAAAATTCGTTAAAGTTTTAAAAAATATGAAATAGATTATAAAACAAATTCGAAATTATAAATTCGCCTTTCCAGGTGCCCATATTCGGGTGGAGACTACATTATTCAAAATTTGATGGATCTAGATACTGTTGTTTTTTCACAATGCGAGAAGCATACATACATCCATGCAGATACTTCATTATTTAATTTCCTTAAATACAGGAAGATAATTTTTGGCGACAACAACTTGAAAACGGATTAAGTGATTCGACACGAAATGCCGTTTCAAGACTCAGAGCCCTTCTGGGATTACGCCCTTTTGGCTTTAAAAAAAAAAAAGAAGAAGAAGAAGAGGAAGAAGCATTTTACAACAGATTAAAATGCAATTTAGCATTATTTTTATAAGGTAAACAAGGTTTTTTCAGTGCCAATGTGCATTTATTTTACAGCGGAACTTTCACAACTGATTATTAATTTCTCCACGAAAGATCAATATACAATATATATTGTTGCGTGCTTACGGGTTCGTTATGTATTGAATGCACAAGTCGTTAAAAAGTTAACAAAGTTTATTCTTTCCACAAATAAATCAAAATGCTGAAATATTTCTTCAGAGATATTCGAACAATATCACAATATCTCAAACGTTTAGCAAAACTCAATTCAAAACAGATAAACTAATTCTATCTCACAGCGAAATCGCTGCAGCATTAAGTAAACAAGCAGTTCGCTTTAAACAGCTACAACTGCAACAACAACTGAGATGAGGCGCGGCTTTTACAAGCTTTTTAATTATCACTAGAACAATCTCGATTTTTTCTAGATTTTTCTGGATGGCAACAGTAATTACGAGATATTTATTTATTAAACACTAAATGCACGCGCTCTTTTATTTTTATTTATTTATTTATTTTTTGACGTAGCTTCCTCTTCAAAAATCGTCTGCGTTGCACTGGAAATATAAAGTAATTTTAAATAAATAGCCAAATAAATGTGAAATTCGTAACAATATATTATACACTATTTAAAGATAATTCCAGGTTATCCACGAACTATAGCCCTTATGTATTAGCCCTGAGTTTTAACTACTCTAGCCCTATATTAACTTAACTATAGCCCTCAGCTTTAAAAGGCGTATTATATATATAATACAACATTTAAAGATAATTTCAGGTTATCGTTAATAATTACGCTGCTTGGACTGAACTGAAACACAAGCATCAATCAAAAAAGAAGGAGGAATATGATATCGCAAAATTTTTAAATTCTAACAACTCACCGAAAACCGTTAAAAGGTTTACATCCAGCTTGGGCAAACCGCACCCTTCCTCCCATTTTGTGTGACCTGCAAACATATTTCTCAAAATACTCTGTCTCTTGCTACTTTTCTGCCTTTAAATGAAATAAATGCGAGAGCGCTTTCCCTTCTTCAAGAGATGGACCTGTCATCGCAGCTTTGGAGTGCGGGGTGTCTTATCTGGACAGAAAGGACTGTTGTAGTAGGACTTCTACCACAAACTGTTGTTAGAACTTACTACTTCTACCACAATTTGTTGTTAGAACTTACTACTTCTACCACAAACTGTTGTTAGAACTTACTACTTCTAACACAATCTGTTGTTAGAATTTACTACTTCTACCACAAACTGTTATAGAAGGACACTGACACCTAGAGGAAGAGTAAGTTCTTATTTCCAGGCTAAAAGACACCACATAAATTTGAATTTTAAAATGCACTTTAAGTTGCGATTGATTTCATAATTTCTAGATTTCTTCAAATCAAGATATCATTTCGTAATTGATAGATCATCCTTCATTAGCAAGATTTGGCGATTTTCGAAGAACTAAAAAATGTTTGGCAATAGTTCATGGTCCATTTTCAATAGAAATTGATAGTACATCAAGTGAAATACAACTTTACATTACATTTTTGCACTGTGATACTGATGAAAGAAAACTGCATAGGCATGAAGTAATTCTAAAGGTAGCAAAACATCAGGAAGAAAATATCTTCGATATGTTCACATCCAAAATGAATCAACTTGAAAAGCTTCAGATGCCATAAACTCTCAAAAGCTTTAGAGACGCCGAACATAAGCCCTTTGCTGTTTATGAATAACATCATTGAAAGTTCAATTATTATAATAACTTGCAAAGAATTTCTCAAAGTATTTCTCTGCAGTGTGCCTCTGGACTTCTAATTTCAGCAATCATGTAAAGTACTGTGACTGCGATGCTTCTTACCGATATGAATCTAAGCATCGAAATGCTGAGCAACAGCTGGCAAGCTCATCCACTTCATTAATGTGAGCACCAGCATTTATTTAATCCTTAGTTATTAAAAGATCACTAACGTTCTAATTATAATAGACCAAAATTCAGTTTAATGCAAAAATCAAATCAAATTAATTTTAATTAATTCCATTTCAAAAATATAAACAAATTGGTTCTAAAATACGCTAAAAAATTGCGCACAAAGGAGTATGAGTAAGCTGGTTCGCAGAATGCTCTAATTTATAAAAGCGCCCTTCGTTTGACAAAAGTTTGTGAAACGTTATGTTAAACAATTGTACGTCAAGGAGGTAGCCTGTAAAAGTTTTCACATACGGCCTTTAAGAGTTCCAGTTGTGTTACCCTTGAAATCAGTAACTGTAATTACTTTCAAATGTAGTGCTATTAGTTTATCTATTCATTTAAAGCTCATCCTTCAAAGTACAGTTTTTTTTAACACTTTTTTCTTTTCTTTACTTCCTTCTTGAGGATCTTTTTTTCACTGCCTTCTAATTTGCTTAACGCTCCTATTAGGTAAATTAGTCAATGCTAGAGTGATGATTTCTTCGTTCTTCTTTGTTTGCTAGAGTAATGATCGATATAATGATATGTCTTTTGATATGATAGAATATTCTCCTTCTTTTTTTTAATACAACGAAAACGCGCAGAAATTTTTAAATATTTATTACATACTCATTGCAATTAATCGCACATTAAAACTTATACTTAAAGAGAATAGTAAAAACTGAAGATTCCTGAAAGTACTTACAATACTACTAAAATAAATAAACAAATAAAATGCACATATATTCCTACCATAGCTTGCGCAGTGACATTTACATACGCATTGCTTCATATGATGAATACCGCTGCGATACTCTACGAAGAAGCGATGTTTTTATAAGGTTGTAACCTGTAACTTGTAACTTGCTCGCATGTGCGCGAGATAAGCATATTCCGCATGTAGATTTAAACCTTAGATCTAGATGCGTGAAAGGTCTAATATTGTGAATGGTATAATCATCGTAAAGATATGCGATCGCAATGCTCGTATCATAAGGTACTTCTCCCGGCTTCTTAGCATGTCTTCTGGTGTAGTGGTCAGCACGCTCGGAGCGTATTCGAGAGGTCCGTGGTTCGAGTCCCGGGAGGGCGTTGCTCATTTTTCATCTCTCCTGCTTCTAAAATACATAATGTCTCTCCAGTATAATCAAATGTCAATGTCGAAAATGTTTAGACAGCTAAATTTTCCGAGCTTGTTCTTATTATCTGCCAGGGTCACCAGCGGCCGAGCGGTAACGTAGCTGAACACTGGTAGTTCCGACCTGGGTTCGATTCTAGGTGAACAAGGTGACTGTTTTCCTATTTTCCCCTATGTGTATACGAGGCAGTTTCTCTTAGAAAGTCCTCCACGAAGGTATCCTTTCCCTTAAGCAGATAGCCCTTGCGTATTTTGCCATAAGTAAATAAACCAAAAGAATTTTTTTTACTTTTTTCCCAATGCTATTTTATTGCCAGCAATGCCTACATTGAGAAACTTTATGCTTTAACTTCTTCCTTCAAAAACATTTTGAAATTTCGATTTTCAACAGATAAAATTAATAAAACAAAATGAGGAATATGCAAATAAATAACGGCAGTTTCGTTTTTTCTTTATTAAATAAACGTAAAATCTCTCTACGTGACATTAATTTACGATGGAAAAATTTTATTTTTCTAATATTAGTCTCTACAGCTCCTTTTAAATATCTAAATTTATATTATACAATACATTCCATACCTTGAATTTCTACCGCCTAATTTATAAACTACATAGTAGGTCAACGGTAAATGTTTAACTGTAGATTCTTTCAAGTATTACAATGGAACATGAACATGAAGATCAAATTGCAATTTAAGTTTAAAAAATTTTTTATTTTTATTTTTTATTTATTTATTTATTTTTTTAAACTTTTAACGGCAAACTTGTCCCCTTTAGGATATTCTACTTTTTTTGAATTGCGATTAATTCTTTCCAGAAAATCGATCCCAACAACAAGCAGATTATAGTAGTTCGACCGTCTCAAATGCAACCCTGGCTGGCACTCGGCCAAAGTATATGGACTCTTCCAAAAGGGGCGTTATTGCTTGATGCGACGTGAAAGTCTTCTCTTCTTCGGAAAGACAGAATGGAAGGAAACAAAGTCTCCATCCTTCCCTCCTATTCTGAGAATAATTCGGTCCGAATGGCGCATGCGTGTTTGCGCTCATGGTCGCGAATGAGGCGGTCGAACTATAATCGCACCTATTCTAGAACATTCAAAGAACTAATATAAAGATTTAAGTAATAATTTTACATACAATAGCTAAACCGCTATTAAAAATCAATGCCTTATTGCCAAAAATGACATTTCTAAACCAAGTTTCAGTATGCACAGCAGAATAATGCAAGCGTTTATTAAGAACAATCCACTTGCCGTGCTTTCTTTGTAGCAATATAAAAAGTGCTGCAGTAAAATGAACACTGGTAATTAATTTGTTTTTTAGCCGAAAGGGGCGTTAGTCCAGATTGGCTTTTAATTTCTGTAGGGCATTTTGCATTCACTCACTTTCTGCGTTGAATCACTTTTCAAACTGTTGCCACCAAATATTACATCCCTGTATTATATTTAAAGAAATTCAATAATGAAGAATCTGCATAAATGTATAAATGTTTCTCGCATTGTGATAAAACAATAGCACTTACAGCCATCAAATTTTGAATACCGTAATCCTCCACCGAATATGGGCATCTGGAAGCCCTAATTTGGACTTTATTTTATTATCGACTTCATATTTTGTCAGGCATTAAAGAATTTTTGATTCACAAACTGAACGATTTCAAAGCGAGGAATGGCAATACTGTACGAAAAAAAAATCATTTTTATCTCTAGCACGCGAGACTGTTTATCGGAAATTCTAAAGATTTGCTCATTTTAAAATTATTTTGCGATATTGCTGTTGAAATGAATATGATTTAAGTACGAGAAACATGATATTTAATAAATAAAGGTAACACACAAAACGTTAAAAAAAGTCCCTTTGGGCGTAATGTAAAAATCTGAAAGCTTCCAGATTATTATTATTATTATTATTATTATTATTTTTAACCATTGATAAGTGGAAACGACTTTTCTGCAACAACGACTTTTTATTTTCATCTTGCACCTTTCCGGTGGTAGGGTCTGGGTCTGCTCTGGAGAACGAACGCATCGTGCAAGAACACATTGTGCCCACAAGAAAAATTCGGCGGAGGTGGAAATGTGATCTGAAGATGTTTCTTCTGACATAGACTGAACCCTTGGTCCTAATTCATGGTGAATTCAACACCGACGTTTAAGCACTATTTCGGATGGCAGTGTGCTTCCTGCTTGTGGCAATTTTACGGCTTGGACCCATGTTATTTTCAGAATGACATCGCCAGCTATCATGTTGCGAGGTCCACCACGGATTCATATGGGTGACAATGGGGTTAACCGAATGCACTGACCTGCCCAAAGCCTGGACCTGAACGCTATCAAGAATATCTAGAACGAGTTGGATCGCTGGAATAAGCGGTGCAACAAACGTCCGATATCGGTGAAGGAGCTTACATGCCTTCTCCAAGCCGAATGGAAGAATCTTCCAACAGCTGTCATACAAGGACTTGCGGAAAGCATGTTTGGAAGGATTGAGGCTGTAACTGCTGCTTGTGGAGGCTCTACCAGCTGTAGAATATGACCAATAAATATTTGGGCAGCTGTGACGTTCTATCATAGGTGCCCAAATAGTTATTGGTAAACAGTGTGTAGATTACGGGGAAGCATTCGAGAGCTACCTGCTTAAGGTCACAGATGCCTTCATGAAGAGCGTTTTAAGGAAAACTGATTCTTGTTCACGTTGGACATGCGGAAACAAAAGACAACACTCACGCAGTCAGGCCATTAAATGTAACTGCAGCCTAGATCGGTCTACCAGCATTCAGTGGTTTTTACCACTCGACCATTGTTGGGTACCTCAAAGCTTTTGAAAAGGACTAAGCAAAGATGTAAATAAATGAAGAAACGATTTTTTTAGCTGGACAGTTTTGTACTGGATCTTATATATTAAATAAATCCATTGCAATGACGATGCCCGAATCGTCAAATGAGTAATGGGTAGCAAAATCTCTAGTACGGTTTTTAAATCTACATATATCGCTACCGGTAAGTGAAGAAACTGACAAAAAGGTTATTCAGAATGAAAATGCTTCGATAAACAGTTTAGTAAGAATTCTCCACTGGGTATTTTCAGGACCTGTTCAGGAACTTCGTACTGAAAACGAAATTATGTCTGTTGAGCAGATAGTACCACAAAGAAACATCTTAAGTAAGTTACATTGAATGAAACCTTTCATAAAACGAACAAACCAATATTGAGGTTATTTTTCTTTTACTATTGCTTTCATAAATTTTGATTTCATAATCATATTATTATTTCATGAAGAACTCTTTCAGATTTTTAATTTTGTAATTTATACATGTCACCTTAGTAGATTTGACTTGATGATTTAAATGCGGAAACTTCAGAAATTGCAAAAGTCTCATCGGTTCCACTTCTCGGATTTTATAAGGTTCGATAGTCATATTCGCATGACCATTGGCCAAAAATAAATCAGTTTCATAAAGCTCAACAAATTTTCGCCACAGGGGCTCACGACGTAAGAACTGTAAAGTGAAAATCTCGAAAGGGAAGCAGGATGCAGCATTGGTGTGAATATGCTTGAATATCGAAATAGCTGTAGAGTACCATTAATGGCGTTTTTTCGCGTCAAAGCGTGTTACAAAAGAGAAAGCACTGCTGTAAATAATAATCACCGGTAAGAAAAGAAAATATTTTCTGTAAATAAATATAAAGGTTAGGCATTTTTTGTTTCGCGTACGATGTCTGCAGTTGTCACGAATAGCTGCTGTGTTTGCAGGGTGTTTTTGTATGGTAGAAATCATATTCAATTTGAAGTTATTTACACATGCGTTAAGAGGCATGGAAAAAATGCGCAATGCGTCCGTCCCGAATTTTTTCCGTGAACTCGTTTGGGTTACGCCAATAACGTGTGATTAAGTGGGAATCATTCTTTTGCGAGTGCTGGGAAAGGCTGATGAACTAAGCGAATTTGATAGAGGACAGATTGTAATAGCCCGAAGACTCTTAACAAGTATCTCCGAAACTTAAGGATTGGTAAGTTGATCATGATCGGCCGTTGTTATTTATGCAAAGTGAGTAAATGACGGTAAAACCAGCAAAAGACGCGAAGGTGTTGGACATCTACGCGCCAGCAAAGAAAATGGACGTAGGAGACTGTCCCGCATGATAAAGCAAAATTCGCGCCATGCAGTGGCTCAGACGACAGCCCAGTACAGTGCAGGTCCAAGGGCAAGTGTTTCGGAACATACAGTCCAGGGGACATTGTTGGTTCTGGGGGTCGTGTGCCTCTTTGACCAAGCGTCACGGTCAACTACGTCTACCTTCCAGTAATCCGAAGTCCATTCTCAATGTTCCCGAGCACACTTCTTTTTCCTCTTCCCACAGGCTGAAGAGCACCTAACCCAGTGGGCCAGCTCTTCTATCGATGACAAATGAAAAGAAAGAGAAATGGGCTCGGGAATATCCAGGCTGGACTATGGATAAGTGGAATACAGTTGCCTGGCTAGATGAATCACGATTTCCCATTGATCACGCCGATGGTCGTGTCAGAGTGCGTCGTCTTTCAGTCGAACACTTGCTTCTCCCTGTACAGCAGAACATGAACAGGCTGGTGGGGGTATTATTATGCTTTGGGGGACGTTCTCATGGGTAGAACAAATCATGAAAGCTGAGAACTATCTGAACATAATTGCGGATCAATTGCACCTGCACATGGGGTCTGTCTTCCCAAGTGGAAATGGATCATAAGCATCGAATTATGTTAGAGTGGTTCGAGGTGCATAAGGCTGAATTCCAATTGATGCACCGGCCACCTAATTCGACAGATCTTAACCTGATAGTGCAAATTTGGGATGTCATGAAGTGGCAACTGAGAGCTCAAACAAGAACATGTCGGAATATCTCGACTTCGCGTGACCACTGATTACACATTTAGTACAAACTGCCTCCTTTTTAATTTTATTATTAAGCATAACTTTCCCCGAACTTACTTCACGTACAATCCAACAGCAAAATGATTTTAAAGATTAAATTTTTTTAAAGCAGCATAGTAGTATACGTTTAGAATTCCCTGTGCAGTGTCATATGTTGACATACATTTTCTTGGTTCTTTCAGTCTTTTCCCAGTTCATCATAGCAGTGTTCAGTTTTCTTACTGAAATGGCTTTACAAAACTCTTTTTCTTGTCTTTTTATTATTAATGTTTTGTGCATTTACTTTATTTATTAAATATCACGTTCTTTGTGTTTAGGCTACATAAAATTTTATTCAACAGCAAAATCACAAAATATTTAAAAACAGCGTATCTTTCGAATTTCCGATAGACAGTCTAGTGCTCTGGATGTTTTTATCCGTATAGTGTTGCGACTGATCGCTTTCAAATCGTTGAGTTTGTTGATCAATAATTCCTTTAAAAAGTTTTACAAAATACGGAATAAATATATTAAAAAAATACTGAATTCAAAATCGGTCTTCTGTGTACCGGTATTCGGATGAGGTCTACATTATTCAAAGTTTATGGCTCTAGGTATCGCTGAGTGCATGAAACATACATACATTCATACAGATTCTTCATTATTTACCTTTAAATATAATACTACACGATAACATTTGGTAGAAATAATTTAAAAAGTGATACGCCGTATGTTGCGATTCAAAGGAAAATGTCGTTTCGAGACTTAAATCTCATTCGGGACCAACGTCTCTTACGGGTTAATAGTCACCCATGTATAAAGTATAATACTTTTCCTTCATAAATTCAAAAATCAGCTACTTTCCACTCCTTTATAGCATTGCATTAACATGGCTAGGAAAGCTGCTGTGTTTACGGCCTGTTTCTATAGGATAGAAACTGTCTTCAGTCTGAAGGTGTTCCCCCACGTGCTGAAAAATATTAGAAATAGTGCGAGAAGTGGCCAAGCATGAACTGCTCATGCTTACATACATACATAGACCGCAGTTTTAAAAGTAAACAAAGTTTTTCTTAGTTTTTTTTTTTTTTTAGAAAAAAAAAAAGACAGAGCATGATGACTAACAAATTCAGATGTGTGTCATAGGACAGTCTGCTCTTCTAGGCCCTCCGAGGTTGTGGCCTAGTGGACGTAGATAGCATCTGCAGAGAGGATATTTAAATGCTGTGAAGCCGAAATCTTCTTTGGCATTAGGGTCAGCAGTCCTCTTCTGTAGTATAACTGGGATAGGACCAAAATTCTGAGAAATGGACACCAAGTTTTACAATTTTTGGCGACAAAAATTAGTTATCAAAACCACGACCAATTTCTCCAATTTAGCATGATAGCCATTTACCTGAATGTTAAATACACTTGTCCCTGTAATCTTATTTCCCGGCAGATCTGTGCATTTTCAAGCATTTCATGTTATATTATAAAAAAGAAACTACAGTTTCACGCATTATTTCACTAAAATTATATGTATATATACAAGTTTTGTAACAATACATTTTAAAGCCCGCTTTATGAAAATATGGAAAGTATGCGAAGGAAAACAGTGATAAATCTCATAATAGTTAAGTATTGGTACGAAAATAAAGGACAAATTATTAAATTTTAATCGAACCACTGTTAATCATAATCCTCTGTCAAAACAGTATTTATAATCATTCAACAGGGTATGAATAAATTAACGCGCGAATCTGGGCCGTAATCCGCATGAGAACCTGCACAGTCCGTAATGACCAGTCCACCAGCGGCCGAGCGGGTAAAGTCGATGAGCTCCGTCTGGTGTTCCAATTCCGCGAACGGGCTGGCTGGATGGGCGTTTTCGCGGTTTTCCCCATGTGTAACGTGTATACGAGACAGTTTCTCTAGAAAGTCCTCCACGAAGGCATCCGGCATCTCACCTTCCCATAAGCAGATAGCCCTTCAAGCTTTACTGTAATCATGTAAATCAAACCGTAATAATCATTTTCACTCCCGATGTTTAATCACGTTCTCAGACGTGTGACAAAGGAGTAGGCGTGGACACCCAAGCATCCCCATTCATTATGACAAAAGAAGGAGAAATTTTTAGAGTTTCTAAAAGTAAAATTTGCAAGAATTAATTCACGAGGAAAGGAAAGAATTCTGAGTAACTGATACATTTTGACCCAGTATATCCATACAATGTCGAATCAAGTTCACTTCTTATCTTTCTTCTAACTTTAATTTAAAAAAATGTAGCAGAGCCGACGGGATGATCAAACACAAAATGTCAATTTACGAGGACATTTTCGAGACAATAAAAGAGACAATCAAAGCATAATGTAGATTTTTTGTTGGATGAAGCTCTTCTGAACTGCAAATTTACATTTTGAATATGCTAGTCTTCCAAATGCCTGTTTACTAAGGCTACCATTCAGCTACTGTAGCCTTCCGAGCATTACGGGTTTAGCCCTCAAATTTCAAAGTTCCTCAAAATGTCATGAATAAGCGGTATTTTCTTTTTAATTAAAAAATGAGTCTCTCATTTTGTACCTTGATTCCTTTTCTTCCAATATACATCCAAACCGAAATCAGATACATTAAAAGCTAGGAGAAATTTTCATGTGTACTGAATATAGAAGATAGCTTTCTATACGGAATTTTCCGGCCGTAACGCTGACAGGGCTAGTGTAAAATTGCAGCTGAAAAACTTGCAGCATGGCCGCAAGCCTGATTTCTTAGTATACCAGGAATTCAGGCTTGCGGTAAATAATCAAGTTGCTATTTGCATTCGGCTTTTCCTTCCAGGTGAGGATCTCTTACTCCGCAGTGTGATATATATTGCGTACTATGCCATATAATGCCATTTTGTGAACATACTGTCCAGGCGCAGTAAGATAGCTTCCCCGCAAAGCAGGTTTAGGGTTGCCCGAAAATGGCAATGGAAGGCAGGGTTGCCACATTTGACAAGAAATCGCCCATTTGGCAACACAATGGATGCACTATAGATGCATGAAGAACCTTCTAGAACTAATTCTTACTGGTTTAGCCCAGAATGTTCTCGAACACAAGCCAAAAGGTACATAAACCCTGCTGGTACGTGGCGAGAGAGTCAGTGCGGAGTCCATCAAGTTGATAGTCAGTCAGTGAGCAAGTGTCTCGTAGTCTAGTGCCGAGCTGGTCGTCGAATGCATCGAGAGACTTTCTTAGTGTATTGAGAGTCAGTAAATCGTCGAGTTTTATCTTAGAGTGTGTTGAACTCCGAGAACGATTGAAACAAGTCGGGAGCTTTACTCTAGCGTATGGTCGAGTGCATCGCGAGATCTAGTGTGGAGAGTCTCGAGAGTACGTGAAGTTCCGAGAACGACCGAGCAGAGCCGGGAGCTGTAATCTGGTGCTCTGCCGTGAAGCTGTCTTCACCATAATAGCCTGATAACCTGAGAGCTGTGTCGCTGGTTCTTTCAACCTGTTTATAGTAGTACTTCGACAACTGTAAAAGTGTTTTTGGAGCTGCCTTGAAAAATACTAGCTAATAAATTGTGTTTCCATTCTCCATCGAGCGTCGTCGTTATTCACTCCAAATCCACGAACCCTTTAACGTACGTAAGAAGAAGAAGAAAAGAAAAACGTAACAGTACACTGCGCAGGAGCTACAGCGGCTTCCCGAAATTCTGAGGCTGGCAATGTGTATCTGGCTAACAGACACAAGATTCTTAGAAAATCCCTTAATATAATGAAAGAAAATTGTCTGGGATCCGCCTACTACAATCTCGCTATAATCAGATGGGATGAAAATCCCTTAATATAGTGAAAGAAAAAGTCTCTGAGATCTGTATACTACAATCTCGCTATAACCAGATGGCATGAAAATCCCTTAATGTAGTGAAAAAAAGTGTCTGTGATCCGCCTACTACAATCTCGCTATAACCAGATGGGATTAAAATACCTTAATATAGCGAAAGCAAAGTGTCTGGGATCCGCCTACTACAATCTCGCTATAACCAGACAGGATAGTTGGGTTTGATAAACACTTCTATTCCGTAAAACGTCCGTAAAATCAGAAGTTTCATATTTGCTCTAGATTCAGCGGAAGAAAAAACTGCAAGCATGATTGAAAAAAATTCATTGACGAATCATCTTCAGCTGAAGCATCTGTAATTAAGCGGCTAAAAATACGTCATATGTGATTCAGGGTTTGGGAAGAGAAACCTATGAAAAGAAAGAATAGGGATGAAGTTCCAGTCTCGAGAATAACATCGATATGTTTGCTAAAATTCTCAAAACAAAACTTGAATAAAATTTGAAGAATAATGCAAATGTGACAGTCTTTGCAATTTTAACTTTCGCGTTAAGAAAAGCTTCGGTGCTTTCTTTTGATTTTAAGCCGAGTTTCGTCAAGTTCATAAATTTCTTGAGCATGAAGCTCCCAGTAACTTCGTGTCAAAATATGGAAATGTTAAGCGCATTCTATTATTAACTAGGTTTTTGAAACATAATGGAACTTATGCCTAATTTTTAAATATTGTCCCTTTAGTTTTTGAATATCGGAGTGTTACTATTACTTATATCGGAATGTAGTCACTATTTATATAATAATATTTTTTAAAAATTACTTTAGAACCGATTAAGAATATTTAATTACATCTTTTTTTTTTGCAACTTTTTACGTGCATTTCCCTTTTTTCCCTTTTTTTTGACAACAGTTTCGAAACTTTTCTCTTCTCGTGAGTTATATTAAATGTCAGTATAATTACGATTATGGGACTGAAAACTTTTATATATTTTAGAAACATAGCCTTACTTTTCAGTGTCATTAATGAATTATGTCAAAAATTATCCAACTCACCTAGCATCAAAGCGTATTAGAAAAGATAGAGCTCTATCATAAATAATGATTACCAATATAGAAGAAATGATAATTTTCCTTTATATATGTTACGGTGAGACTCCGAAATCTAGAGAATGTCGACTTTCACCGATGAATGTCAACATTCACATAGTCGCTTGTTGTATGTCCGAAATATTTTCCAAATACTCTTATTTCTGACTTACACCAGTGAATGTCGACATTCGCCATGTACTAATGGTGAATGTTGAATATATGAGAATATTATATTTTCTTCTCCGTAATTCAATCGCGAAAAAACACACAAGTACTTAAAACACACAATACATTCAAAATGAGAAAGAAAAATAATAGAAGTTAAAAAACTTACTTAATTATACAGTACGTAGTAAATGAGAAAATAAAATAATAGTAATAAAAAACTTACTAAATTATGTGATTCAAATCTGATTAATTGCAACAACTTAACCTATTATGAGACTTTGAATTGCACAAGAGGGCCCTTGCTTTTACAACTGCATTTATGGAAAACAGCCAGTCGCTTCTCCTTTGGACCTACACCAGAACATATCTGTGATTGTCGACATACACCGGTGAGGGTCCGAATGTACAAGAATTCAATGTCATATTCGATCTTTCACCGACGTATTTGGTGAATGTTGACATTCTCCGGTGAAAGTCGACATTCTCCAATTTCGGTCTTTCACAGTAACATATATACCAATAGTTTCTATCGCTGTCGAGAGGTCTAAGGCAGTTTCATGTTGTCTAGATAAACTGCTTTGTTTGCAGCGTGTTTTACTAAGATAGAAATCGCCTTCAATTTAAAAGCTCCTTACGCACGTGCTCAAAGAAATTAAACTGAGCGCTAGAAGTGGCCAGACATGAATTGCTCGTATTATGTATTTTAAATTTGACCGGGCCAGCTGCATCAACGAAAATTTAGTGTGAAAGCTGTTAATTCTCAGAATCACCAGTAAAGAAATTTTTAACTCGGCCTGAAGCTAATGGGCGGGGAGAAATTCTTCATGAAATAATTTGTTAGGAATACTTTCGGCATTTAATAAGTACCGCGTTTCGCAAGTAATGATTTCTATCGCGAACAATAGTTACCATTGCACTAAATAAGTTGTTTATGTACCATGTACTGATGATAGATTGATTAATTAAGGCAAAACAACTCGAGGGCTAATTGCCTATGGCGTGGACAAGCCTTTGTATAGGAGATTTTAACGAAAACTGGTTCGAATGACGTCAAACATGAGAAAAAACCATGCAGCCAGCAAGTTGGCCAGGTTTCGAATCTGGTTAGTAGAACCAGTGACCGTTAGTAGACCAACTTGATCCTTCGGCCGCCGCAGGGCACGTAAGATACGATAAATACCGTCAAATGCAATTAACAAATTATACATTGCAATACAGTACCCAGACAAAAAATAAGAACTTTACAGGTACTATACGGTAAAAAGCATTATCTACTTCATTACAAAATACAACGCTAAATATATTGCACTCTACAACACAGCAAAACGCATACTCGTACCAATCAAATGAATTATATAGATTACGGTAAAGTATTCGTGAGCTATCTCCTTAAGCTGAGAGATACCTTCGTGAAGGGTGTTTGGAAAACCGCTTCTTATTTACTTTGGACATGGGGAAACAAAGACAGCATTTCCACAGCCAGGCCATTAACTGGAACTGGAACACGAACCAATCTACAAATATTCAGTAGTTTTACCACTCGGGCATTGTTGGGTGGTTGAAGCCCTTTAAAAATGGATTTTGAAAATCAGGTGAATGAACAAAAGAAATGAAGAAAGGCAAGTTTTAAACTGGTCAGTTTTCTTACGAGTGGTGTATACTCGGGAAATACCATTGCGATGACGATGCCCGGATCGGCAATCAAATAATGGATGGCAATTTCTGTAGTATGATTTTTAAATCCAGAAAACGTGGCTACCGGTAGTGAAGAAAGAGACAAATGGATTATTCAGATTGAAAATGTTTCAGGTGACAGTTAGTTAGAATTCTTCACTTGGTAGTTAAAAGAAATGTTCAGGAACTTTGTACTCAACAAGAACATTATGTTTATTGAAGGTATAATATCACAATGTAATAGCTTGAATAACTTGCATTGAGCTTTCATAAAACGAAAAAGTAAACATTAAGCTTTTTTTTTGGTAAATTTTGATTTCTTAGTGACAAGTGCTTTATTAGTTCATATTTTTAATTTTATAATTGCTGCAGGTCACCTTAGTAGGTTTCCCTTGATGCTTTAGATCCAGGAACTTTTGAAACTGCCAAAGTCATTTCGGTTTCACTTCTCTGATTTTATAATTCAATTATAGGTCCAATAGTACTGAAATAATCATATTCGTATAGCGGTTGGGCAAACAAATCGGTTTTATAAACCTCATCAAATTTTCGCCAAAAGGGCTCACGAGGTGAGAATTGAGAAGTGAAAATCTGGAAGGAGAAGTAGGACACAGTATGGGTGTGATTATGCGTCTGATTATAGATGTTATATTATTTTGGTTATTGTGACTATCAGTTATATAAGAATGAACAAAGAATATCGGAATAGTTGTTTAGAAATGTTCATTGATATTAATGGCGTTTTTTCCCGGGAAAGTGCGTCACAAAAGAGACAGCACAAATAATAATCACGGGTACGGAAAAGGAAAAAAAAATTTTCAATCAATTTAAAGGTTAGGATTTTCTAAGCTGCTCTCGAATATAGTCTATATGCAGTTCTCACGAAAAGCTGCTGTGTTTGCAGTGTGCTTTTGTGTGGTAAAAATCCTACATAATTTGAAGTTTTTAAAGCGCATGTTGAAAATTATGAAAAACAAAAGCGCGCTATGTGTACGGGCATGCACTGGCGAGGCGTCTGTCCCTCAATTTTTCAATGAACTCGTTTGCGTGGCGCCGAGAACACGTGGTTAAGTGGGAGTGACATTTAACTGCTACTGGTAATCTGCCGAGAAGCTAAGGAATCATTCTTTGACTTACTTTTTACGGGTGTTGGGAAAGGTTGATGAGCTAAGCGAATTTGATAGAAGGCAGATTGTAATGGCTCGAAGGCTCGAACTCCGAAACTTTAGGATTGGTAAGTTGTTCGTAATCTGCCGTTGTTCTTATTAATGTGAAGTAGGTAAATGACACTAAAACCAGCAGAAGACGCGAAGGTGTTGAACATCCACGAGTCATAAGAGAAAAAGGACGTCGGAGACTGTCCCGCATGGTACAGCAAACTTCGCGCCATGCAGTGGCTCAGATGACAGTCTAATAGAGTGCAGGTGTTTCGGAATACAGAGTTCATGGAACACTGTTGGTTCTCGGGGTGATGTGCCTCTGTTGACCAAGCGTCACTGTCAACTACGTCTATCTTCCAGTAATCCATAGTCCATTCTCGATGTTCGCGATCACACTTCTTTTTCTTTTCATTTTATCAAGTTACAAGGCATTTTGGCCGGCTATAATCTTTCCCCATGTAAGGATTATCACGGGCAACAGATAAAGGGATGATTTAAAATTCAGGCATACAACCCGACTATTTATAGACAACTAGTGAACGTTCTGAAAGACGAAAAGATCTCCTTTCACTGCTTTGAACTCCCAGAGTCAAAGTTAGTGAAGGCAGTCATCCGACACTTGCCGTCATATGTGACCTGCGCCGAGATAGCGGAGGAATTAACAGATCGTGGATATAAAATCGAACGAGTAGATCAATTAAAAAGACGACGAGATGAAGAAATAATTAATTTACCATTATTTCTTGTTACTCTGGAAAAGAAAGAGAAAAGTGGCGAAATCTTTCATGAACGTTTCATGCTTGGCATGAAAATTGAAGTGGAGAGATATAAAGGAAGATCGGGCCCCCTGCAGTGCTTCCGCTGATCACTGTCACCATGCTTCTCGCTGCGTTAAATGCGGCGAAAACCACCAATCCTTCACATGCACAAAATCCAAGGATACACCTCCTAAGTGTGCCAATAGCAATGAAGTCGGCTCAGGCAAATTGTACGTTTGTACATGCAGACAGGTGCCCGCGCAGTGTGCGCTACCCACTATCGAACCTAATAGCCGACTTTCTAACATATGGCAATACGAAGACTTGTAATGGCATATCTTTTTCGATGTGATAAGCAATATGCAGGGTCGAGGACTATGACGATGGTGGTAGATCTGTAGAATAGAACCGAGCGAGACTAGACAGCTACCCATGTGGCTTCCAAGCTTAAAAGGAGATGAATGAGTTAGTGTGTGTGGAGTTAGTTAGTTCCCGTCGGAAGGATTCCATGTGTGACCAACATATAACATGCAGCAGTGAGCTAAATACAGTAGCAAAATATACAGGAACATAGTACAGAAATGTATGCAGTTACAGGATAAAAGGGTATATTACAATTATTATATATTTACATAACAATATCATGAAGGCATAAGTGCATAGCATTACAGATTTTTTTTTCATATTTTATAGTACATTACGAAGCACCGCCAAGGGTCTTTTTCTATTAACAGGTAACCACAGGGTTGGATACCCTGTGCACATTGTTAAAAAATATTTTAGCCAATTTGGCTATGAGATCATCCATGTATGGGATATTAAATTCACGGTGAATTGCCAAGTTTCTAATAAACCACGGACAATTCACCGCCTGTCTTAATACAATGTTTTGCAGAATCTGCAATTTTTTAATTTTTGATTTACATACATACCCCCAGACAGGGCAGGCATAAGTGATGATGGAGCGCAACATGGTTTTGTAAATGAGTAATTTATTGTCTACAGAAAGAACGCTGTTTCGAGCAATTATGGGGGAAAGTGTACGTTTACGTACCCGGAACTTGGTAATAATCTGTGTAAAGTGAGGGGTCCATGTGAGACATTGATCTAGGATAACGCCTAGGTATCGGGCCTGCTTGGTCCAGGGAATAGGAGTTCCATACTCCTATTCCCATACAATGTGGATGTTATAATAATAATGTTACGAATTTCACATTTATTTGGCTATTTATTTAGAATTGTAATTAGATTTGCTTCATGTTGCCTTAGCAACGCAGACGATTTTTGAAGAGAAAGCTACGTCAAAAAAAAATAAATAAAAATAAAAGAACGCGTGCATTTAATGCTTAATAAATAAATATCTCGTAATTACTGTTGCCATCCAGAAAAATCTAGAAACATCGTGATTGTTCTACTGATAATTAAAAAGCTTATAAAAGCCGAGGTGAAACAGCTCATCTCAGTTAGTTGTTGTTGTTGTTGCTGTTATACTTGTAGCTGTAAAAAGCGAACTGCTGTTTGTTTACTTAATGCTGTATTGATTGTAGCGATTTCGCTGTGAGATAGAACTATTTTATCTGTTTTGAACTGAGTTTTTGCTAAACGTTTGAGATATTGTGATATTGTGCGAAGATCCGTGAAGAAATATTTCAGCATTTTAATTTATTTCTTGTGGAAAGAATAAATTTTTGTAAACTTTTTAACGACTTGTGCATTCAATATATAACGAACCCGTACGCACGTAACAATAAGTTTCTTCCTGGTGAACAAGATGGCATCAGATTTATCCACATTGATTTTAATTTTCCATGCCTGCAGCCAGGACTCCAGTGCATGTATGTGATCTTGTAATGTTTGTATGACTGAGCCGTGAGATGTACTTTGTGATAGAATTGCCGTATCATCAGCATACATTGCTAGCGTGGTGTGTGGTGTTTGTGGGATATCGTTCGTGTATATATTAAAGTATAGCGGGCCTAAAATAGACCCTTGTGGGACCCCAGCCTTAATAGGTCTGGGGGTGGAGATCTTGTTGTTTACACGACCGACAAAGTGTCGACCCATAAGGTAAGAATAGGTGATGTGTGTGATGTAATCTAGGAAACCCAGAGTTATGATTTTGTGTATGAGGCTCTCTAGCCAAACTCTGCCAAAGGCCTTTGCCACGTCGAGGAATACAGCCCCAGTGATAGATTTTTTCTTGAGACCTTGGGATATCATCTCAGTTACTCTGTAGAGCTGGTGGCTGGTTGAATGCTTCTTCCTGAAGCCATGCTGCTCCGAGATGATGATGTTGTTCTCATTAAGATGATCTAGCAGTCTCTGCTGGATGATGAATTCAGCAACTTTACTGGTGGACGACAGCAAGCTAATGGGCCGGTATGACACAGGGCTGGTAGCTGGTTTCTGTGGCTTAAGGACTAGTACTACCACTGCAGTCTTCCATGGAGTTGGATAGTGGGCAAGCCGGAGCATGTCATTTATGATGCTGGTTAATTTGAGTAGCATCAGCATTCCCATATTTTTTAACATTTTGTTATTTATGCAGTCCAATCCTGGACTCTTCTTGGTCTTGAGTTTCATAATGTAGTCATACACCTCTGAAGGTTTGACAGGAGGGATGTTGGTTGTGCGTGGCTTTGAGAGGAAGTTCTGTTTGGGGGTGTGGAATGTTGTTAGTGTGAAACTGAGTAGCATAGTGATCAGCGAGTGAGTCAGCTTTCTCAGAATCAGTGTAAGCATATTCCTTGTGGGCCTGTTAAGGGCGGAATATTTGTGTGGCATCTCAAAAGTTTATTAGTAGCTTTCTAAATGCTACCCTCTTCAGGAGAGAGTGAGGAGAGAAATACGGCCCAATCGTGGTCTGTTTGTTCTCGAGTAAGGGCCCTAACCTGGCGATTTAGTTGGTTTAATCGTGCTCTATCGGGAGGGTATCTTGATCGCTGCCATTCTCTTCGCACTGCGTTTCGTTGTCTGATAAGATTTCTGATGACATTATTGCATTTACCCTTTTTGGGTTCTGGAACAACTTTGCTATTGGCATCCAGTGCAGTTTGAAGATTTGCAGTAAATGCATCAACTAGAGCATCTAACTCATCACCTGTGTGTGCTGTGGGAATGTGTATTGTCGTGTTGTTCCAAGGTTTTGGTGAAAACAGACCAATTAGTAATAAAGGCCTTTTTGTGTGGTGTGTTACGAGCAGGCAGATCCATACCCATCAGAACCGGATTATGGTCTGATGACAGCTCTGTTAAGCTGTCAACAGTGCTGAAAGTACAGCCCTTGATCAAGAAGAAATCAAGGACTGAGGCAGATCTGTCGTCATAACGTGTTGACGTCCGTGGAGCTGCAATTGTAATGCCGGCCTTGGTGGCAAAACGGTGAATTACGTTTCCTAGGAAGGTGTTATTGCTGCAGTTCCACGCGCGGTGGTGTGCGTTAAAGTCTCCGCCAATGATTACTTTGTTGTTGAGTTTAGTCAGTGCTTCAAAATCTTGTACAATATTGACATCTGATCTACTGTTGGATGGTACATAGGCAGAGACAAAAGTGACTGTGCGTGATGTGCTTGTTGTGATAGTGATAGCTAGAGCTTCCAAGGCTAAAAGCTGTGGCAGTGTTGTGTGATAATGGGTGATGGAGCGCTTAACCAAAATGATTAAACCCCCTCCAGGGATACGAGTTGATGTGCTTCTGCGATCAAGACGATAGAGCACGTAGTTGGCAATTTCAATCGTAACTCCAGGACCAAGCTTGTGTTCTTGTAGGAGTAAAATATCAGGACTATGCTCATTTACAAAGATACATAATTCATCAATTTTGTGATTTAAACCATTTGAATTCCATGTCACTACACGAAATTCACGGTCCATAACTTAGTTATTAGCGATCCCGTGAATTTCTTCAAAGATCATATGCAAAACTTGGATCTTGTCAAGTAGATTATCACACCGTCTCAGGGATGCTAATTTGCTTTTATAAAGACTTATTATTTTACCAAGGTTATAGCCAAAGATCCCTTGGACTTCTTTCATGATTTTGAACAATTCAGAGATGTCCGATGAGTTATTCACCTCATTAGATCTCTGGTTTTTAAAATTTACTGAGCCAGTTTTTGAGTGAGCTCTAGAGTTATCCGGAGACGGTGTAATATTCTGTGCAGCAGAGGGTGGGGTATTGATATTTACTTCATTAACATCATTAAGTGGGGCTTGAGAATTTACGCACGTTGTTTCCTGGGTGACCACAGGCTTTAAACGCCTGGGCATAACTAATCCCTGGTTTAATTGAGGAATTTTTACTGTTATTACTATTCTTTTTAATAGTGGGGAACTTCGGGCACCCACGATAAGAAGCTACATGGGGCCCCTGGCAGTTCGCGCACTTGGGGTGCTCTATACGACCCTGGTGGCCACAATTGCCAGTACGGTGATATCCTGCACACTTGACACATCTTGGTGCCACGTGGCAGTTTTCTGAAGAATGATGCCATTTCTAGCAATTGTGACACTGGGGTACTTGATTTTTGACTACATATTTCTCAATTTTAATGCCAAAAAACATGAGGTTAGTTAAATTATAAATCTCCTCAATTTTTTAAATTTTATCCCTAGGCATTATCTGCGCCTGAAAAAGGGGCCTGGGTTTCTTCGTTTTAAATCGGGTGAGCTGGACTACTTTATGCACGTTATAACTGTGCTTTTGCAATGATTCCTTAATGATTTGGGGATCTGCATCAATGGGTAATCCCCTGTTGAGCACTTTAACAGGTTTTTTATGAACGGGGTTCACAACATAATGCTCAATTCCATGTTCAATAAAGAATTGACTGATGACCCTGTGGTCATTATCAGTCGCAGGTTCCACTTTTAAGAATTCGCCGCTGACACGGCCACAAAAACTATAATTTGGTAATTTAACATTAAGACTTTTTAAAAAATCATAGTATGTTATACCCTCCGGGGGCCGCACCATAAATGGCGGTGGCCGGGGGGAGTAACACGCTTCTGCTGCACATTACCTGACTGGGGTTTACATTATTATCAACACTTATAGATACATTATTATCAGTATTCAAAGCATCAGCATTGTTTACAGAATTCACAGGATTAGCACATATTACATTTTTACCATTATTAGCATTAACATCTTCCACATGCAAACTAGCAAATTTATTATGTAAATTTATAGGAATATCCACAGCAGGTTTGCTAAATTTGGATTTTGCCGTTTTAGTCGGCTTTTTAAAGTCATCAGTATCAGAACAGTCCATATGAGATACATCATTTTTACGCTTATTACATATATTACCACCATTAAACAATTTTTTCCGAACGGTAACTAACTCAACACACTTACCTTGATTGCAATGAAGTCGGACACACGGCGAACTACAGAGGGTGTATTAAGTTTCCCAAGCCCAAGGCTGTGGAGCAAAAATCATACGCGGATAGATTTATCACAAACAAATCATACTCTAGTGCTCTCAACGCAGGACTTGCTCCCGAAAGTGTAACAGAAGCTAAGCATGTTTTACATGCGCTAAAAACCTTCGTTGCACTTATCAAGGACTCGGGTCTACCTCTATTGTTCAAACAACTCGCACATGATAAAAACACAACTGAAGATAGCACAGAAAAGGCCACCGAATAATGGATAATTGTAAATAATGCTATTCTTATATATATTCAAGATCTTTAATGAGGAATTATGTACTGATATATCATGTTTTTTACTTCTAATTTCATTTATTGGACTTTATTGTATATACCTGTATCTGAAATTCCACCACCCCACGATGACAAATTTCTACGTGGCAAAGTGATACCTCTCCCTTTAAATATTTCACATCTTGTGTCTGTGACATCTTCTATGACTCTTCTACTTCCAGGTTCCCATATTGGAAGACAACTGGCAAAAAGCCTGCAATCCATATAGGCTAAGCCCAGTATAATAGCGGTAAATGGAATGGAATGGAATTTATGCACAGTAATGATTTATCCATTTGAAATAAATAATAAGGATTATAGTGATATTATATGCTGGAACGCATTATCTATTTCACTATCACATGCAATGCAAAATGTATCCTACCCACAACGCACGCTTGTGCACTTGCGCTGGAAAAAAAAAGGGGGGAAACACTTCTATATCTCCCGTATTACTCGTCCGATCGATAATATTCAACTGCTCTTTTCATGTCCCGAGAGCGCGACTTAGGATATGTATTAGATTTATATATAGCAATGTTCTAGTGTAGGTATTTTGACACAAAATCGGACTTTTTCTGAAATGACATACCAACTTTTCTCAACATTTCGATTCTGCGACTCAAATTATGTCAAACTGCCTTTTAGCATTTTGCATTGTTTCGCTTTTCAAATTATTGCTATCAAATGTCATTGCCCTGTATTATATTTAAAGAAATTAAATAATCAAGAATCCGCATAAATGTATATATGTTTCTCGCACTGTGATAAAATAACCGTACCTAAACCCATCAAATTTTGAATAACGTACGTCTCCACCGAATATGGGAATCTGGAAATCAAAATTTGGAATTTGTTTTATCATCTATTTCACATTTTGCAAAGCATTTATGAGTTTTTCATAAATGAACTCAAATGATTTCAAAGCGAGCAATGGCAACACTATGCGAAAAAAAATCTGATGTGTACGCCATAAGACTTCCTTGCACGGAATGTTAAACTGTACGCATTTTCCGTTTCATTGAATTAAACCTACTTCATCGACAACGCATAAACCACAATAGAGTAAATGTAGTCTTTAAAATTCACTACATTTGCTTACCAGACAGACACTGTGCGGCTAACTTCTCTTAACAGCGTTACATCTCATTCATTTTACAACTCATCAGCATGCAGAAAAATTATGTATATCATCTGAAGAAGTACTTAATCGTTGCCACATGCTCTCTTCAAGTACTATAATAAATCTAAAATGATGTGTAAAAGAAATTAAATAAAGGAAAAAAAAAGAAAGAAACAGTTTTTTTTTTACAGACGATTTAGTATTTCTCATTCAATACATTCAGTATCCCACTTCGCGACAAGGCAAAAATGCATTAAAAACTCAAAATATCTATATTAAAAATTACGATGTAAATCTTAAATACTTATTTCCTCGAATAAATTCTAAAATGTATTAAGCATGATTTAATTTCGCAATAATGAAAGAAGGCGTTTAATTTGTTCTTGCGAAGCTTAGTAACTCTTGATTGGCAACAAATTTAATATTCTACTAAGTTTCAAATCTAAACAAATATGTCCGCCATAGGAAAAATGAATAGGCTTAGCCACACTTAAATAACATTTAAATTCTTGATAATTCTACAAATCTTGCATGTAGATTTACTAAAAGCATAAAAACCGTAACCGGAAGATAAGAACAACATAATTCAACCACTTTTAAAGGAAAAAATGCACAATTTACCAGCATATCAGAATAAAAAACTGAACTCACTGAGCCCAGTAACAAGGAGGATATATAAATATACATAAATTTATATACGTTTTGTGCGACCGATTGCAACCAAAATAGGAGGTGCACATCTACATGTTATGGCAGTTCTATATACAAAATTTCAACGTTCTGAGGCTACTCGTTTTTGAGTTATGAGAGATAAATATATACATACGTGAGCACAGACGTCCCGAAAAATTCTCTTCGGAATCCATTTTAAATCAATTTAATAATTTTTGGGGCAAAAAAGAGTCCTTTATTATGTTCTTACGTACGAATGTCACTCAAAAACAGTGTGAAATTGCATTCGACAGCGGTGAAAATAGATATTTTCGTTGAAATATGAACCCGCAATTTTTCGCGATTACAATACTTCCTCCTTACTTTGCACAAGGAAGTAAAATCATTTTTATTATCAAATTATTTAGCGCGCGGGACTGTGTATCGGACATTCTAAAGATATACTTTTTTTGAATTATTTTGCGATATTACTGTTGAATTGCATTTTATTAACATTAAAAAACGACCCTTTGGGCGCAAAATCTGACTGCTTTCAGACTTTTTCCTTCTTTTTGACAAATAAAAAAAAATTTTTTAGAACCTATTAAAAATATTTAATTGCACTTCCCCCCCTCCCGCGACTTTTTAGATGCATTTCCATTTTTTTCCTTTCTTCGACAACAATTTTGCAACTTTTCCCATCACGTGAGTTACATTAAATGCCAATATACTATAAGATTACATCACTGAAATCTTTTATACATTTTATAAACATTTTCTTCATTTTCAGAGCCATAAATGCACTGCGTGAAAACTTAGGCAACTCACCTAGTATCAAAGCGTATTAGAAAAGACAGAGCTCCATCGTAAAAATGATCACCAGTATGGAAGAAATGATAATTTCCCTTTATATATACCAGCAGTTTCTGACTTGCGTAAGCAAAAATCGATTTTTCTCATTGTCTAGAAAAGCTGCTTTAAATGCAGCGTGCTTTAGTAAGATAGTAATTGTCCCGAATTTGGAAGTTTTTTTCGCCCGTGATCTAAGGTGTTAAACTGAATGCTAGAAGTGTCCAAACATCAGCTGCTCGTGTTATGTATTTTAAATTTGAGCGGGCCAGTTGCATTAAAGAAAATATAGTATGAAAGGCGTTAACACTCAGATTCACGAGGAAAGAAATTTCTAAGTTGTTTCAGACTTGACCTAATATGCGGAGAGAAATTCTTCATGAAATAATTTCTTAGGAATACTTTCTGCATTTAAGAAGTACTGCGGTTTCCAAGTAATGATTTTTACCCCCAATAATAGTTACCATTGCACTAAATAAGTTGTTTATGTACCATATACTGATGTTAGGCTGACTGATTAAGGCAAAGCAACTCGAGGGGTAATTGTCTACGGAGTGGAGGAGTTCTGAACATAAACTGGTTAAAACACTACAGGCATGCGGAAGAACATCAAAAAGTGAATACAGTCAGCACGTTTACCGAGATTCGAATCTAGCTAAAAGTACCAGCGTTCTACCAACTTGACCGTTCGGCAACCGCAGGCCAAGTACCATACGATAAATATTGTTAAATGTAATTAGTAAATTATACATTGTAATACACTACCCAGATGAAATAAAAAACAGAATTTTACAGATACTATACCGCCAGAACGCATTATCTACTTTACTACAATATACAATGCAAAATGCACTGCACTCTGCAATACACAAACGCAGACTCGTACCAATGAAACGACTTGCATAGATTACGGTAAAGCATTCGCGAACTCTCTGTTTAAGGTCAGAGATGCCTTCGTAAAGGGCGGTTTAAGGAAAACTGATTCGTATTCACGTTGTACATGGCGAAACAAAGACAACATTCACACAGGCAGCCGCCTACCTACAAGCTCGCTATAACCAGACAGGATAGTTGGGTTTGATAAACACTTCTATTCCGTAAAACGTCCGTAAAATCAGAAGTTTCATATTTGCTCTAGATTCAGCGGAAGAAAAAACTGCAAGCATGATTGAAAAAAATTCATTGACGAATCATCTTCAGCTGAAGCATCTGTAATTAAGCGGCTAAAAATACGTCATATGTGATTCAGGGTTTGGGAAGAGAAACCTATGAAAAGAAAGAATAGGGATGAAGTTCCAGTCTCGAGAATAACATCGATATGTTTGCTAAAATTCTCAAAACAAAACTTGAATAAAATTTGAAGAATAATGCAAATGTGACAGTCTTTGCAATTTTAACTTTCGCGTTAAGAAAAGCTTCGGTGCTTTCTTTTGATTTTAAGCCGAGTTTCGTCAAGTTCATAAATTTCTTGAGCATGAAGCTCCCAGTAACTTCGTGTCAAAATATGGAAATGTTAAGCGCATTCTATTATTAACTAGGTTTTTGAAACATAATGGAACTTATGCCTAATTTTTAAATATTGTCCCTTTAGTTTTTGAATATCGGAGTGTTACTATTACTTATATCGGAATGTAGTCACTATTTATATAATAATATTTTTTAAAAATTACTTTAGAACCGATTAAGAATATTTAATTACATCTTTTTTTTTTGCAACTTTTTACGTGCATTTCCCTTTTTTCCCTTTTTTTTGACAACAGTTTCGAAACTTTTCTCTTCTCGTGAGTTATATTAAATGTCAGTATAATTACGATTATGGGACTGAAAACTTTTATATATTTTAGAAACATAGCCTTACTTTTCAGTGTCATTAATGCATATAGTCAAAAATTATCCAACTCACCTAGCATCAAAGCGTATTAGAAAAGATAGAGCTCTATCATAAATAATGATTACCAATATAGAAGAAATGATAATTTTCCTTTATATATGTTACGGTGAGACACCGAAATCTAGAGAATGTCGACTTTCACCGATGAATGTCAACATTCACATAGTTTCTTGGTGTATGTTCGAAATATTTTCCAAATACTCTTATTTCTGACTTACACCAGTGAATGTCGACATTCGCCATGTACTAATGGTGAATGTTGAATATATGAGAATATTATATTTTCTTCTCCGTAATTCAGTCGCAAAAAAACACACAAGTACTTAAAACACACAATACATTCAAAATGAGAAAGAAAAATAATAGAAGTTAAAAAACTTACTTAATTATACAGTACGTAGTAAATGAGAAAATAAAATAATAGTAATAAAAAACTTACTAAATTATGTGATTCCAATCTGATTAATTGCAACAACTTAACCTATTATGACCTGTCAAGTCAGTTGTTCCTGCACCATTAGATAATCAACCAGCTAAAGCTAAAAATTCTAAAAATAGCAATAGCCATGTAAACAATAATAATGTATCTAATAATAATGTATCTATGCCTTCAACCAATAGTAATAACAATAGTAATATATCTGTTGGAAATAATATTTCTGATCTCTCTGAGCTCTTCAAAGTAATGAATGAAGTTCAGAATATTTTCGGACATAACCTTGCCCGGGTTATTAATGCATACAAGAGCAAACTACCAGAGCTCCGGAGGTGTGACAACCTTCTGGATAAAATGCAGGTTCTGCACTTAATTTTCGATGAAATACACGGGCTACAAAATCAGTTTTCATTATGACTGATGAGGTCAGAGTGATCACATGGAATGCAAATGGATTAACCCATACAATTGCTGAATTACGTATCTTTATAAATGAGTACTGTCCCGATGTATTACTCCTCCAAGAACACAAGCTTGGTCCTGGGAGTATCTTTCAAATTGCCAACTATGCACTCTATCGCCTTGATCGCAGCAGAACCAACAACTGCTCTGGAGGGGGCCTCATCATACTGGTCAAGCGCTCCATCGCCCATTATCATGTTACACTACCACAGCTTTTAGGCCTAGAAGCCATAGCTATCACTATCACTCCACTCACTACACGGCCAGTCACTTTTGTCTCTGCCTATGTTCCATCCACCAAAAGATCACAGCTAAATATTACGCATGACTTTGAAGCGTTAGCTAAACAATAACATAGTTATTGGTGGAGACTTTAACGCACACCACAGAGAGTGGAACTGCAGCAATAACTCTTTCCTAGGAAATGTGATTTACCGATTTACCCAAGCGGCTGGTATCACAATTGCAGCTCCACAAACCCCAACACGTTACGACGGAAGATCAGCCAATGTACTGGACTTTTTCCTCCTCAAAGGCTGCACCTATAAAACGGTGGACAGCCTTAATGAACTGTCATCTGACCACAATCCAGTCCTGATGGATATGGATCTTTCCGTTCGTAATACACCACACAAAAAGGCCTTTATCACCAATTGGTCTGGATTCACCAAAGCCTTGAACAACACATCACTACACATTCCAACAGCAAGTACGGGTGTTGAGTTAGATGCTATTGTCAATAACTTCACTCTTGATTTGCAGACAGCCCTGCAGAATAACAGCAAATCTGTAAGGGATGCTAAGATACGAAACTGCACTGCTGAAGTTAAAAGGCTCATCTACGAAAGAAACCAGGCAAGGAGGCAATGGCAGCGATCAAGGTATCCTCCTGATAGAGTGCACTTAAATCGACTTAATAGCCAAGTCAGGGCCCTTACACGAAAACAAGCAGACCACAACTGGGCCGTTTATCTATCATCCCTGTCAGCTGACGAGGATAACATCTGGAAAGCAACAAACAAACTATTGAGATGCTACACCAATATTCCGCCCTTAAATGGCCAGCAAAGAATTGCCTACACTGAAGCTGAGAAGGCTGAGTCGCTAGCCGATAACTATGCCTCTCAGTTTCGCACAAACAACATATCCCACCCACAAACAGAACACCTTGTTGAACAATCACTCACAAGACTACGTAAAAGACCACACACAGACAACATTCCTCCAGTTAAGCCGTCAGAGGTCTATGATTATATATCAAAGCTCAAGATAAAGAAGAGTCCTGGACTTGATGGGATAAACAACAAGATGCTCAGGAGCATGGGTGTCTTAATGATACTCAAACTTACCAGAATCATAAACGACATGTTCAGACTCCATTACTTCCCAACTCCATGGAAGACAGTTGTGATTGCACCAATCCTGAAGCCGGGTAAACCTGCAACTGATCCTGCATCATACAGGCCTATCAGCCTTCTATCAACCATCAGCAAGGTCGCTGAGCACTTCATCCAGCAGAGGATCATGAAACATATTGATGACAATAACATCTTCATCAACGAACAACACGGCTTCAGGAAAAAGCATTCCACTATACACCAACTATATAGAGTCACCGAGCATATATCCCATGGACTGATGAACAGATCTATCACAGGAGCCATCTTTTTGGATGTCGCAAAGGCCTTTGACAGAGTCTGGCTGGAGGGCCTCATGCACAAAATTATAAATCTGGGTTTCCCAGACTATATCACACACATCACACACTCTTACCTCACAGGTCGACACTTTGTCGTTCGTGTTAAAAACACAATATCCACCCCCCGCCAGATTATGGCCGGGGTACCACAGGGGTCCCTCCTTGGCCCCCTATTTTTCAACCTTTATACGAACGACATACCACACTCACCAGACACTACACTAGCCATGTATGCAGACGACACGGCAATTCTCACCCAAAATGCATCTCACGGCCTAGTTATACAAGCACTACAAAACCACATACAAACACTGGAGTCCTGGCTTCTGGCCTGGAAAATCCGCATCAATGTGGAAAACTCTGATGCAGTTCTCTTTACGAGACTGAAGAAGAATATTGATCCCAATCTTCATGTTCTCATGTATGATACTCCCATTCCATGAACCAAGCAGGCCCGTTACCTAGGTGTTACCCTAGATCACTGTCTCACATGGTCCCCTCACATCACACAGCTTATTACCAAGTTCCGGGTGCGTAAACGTACACTTGCCCCTTTAATTGCCCGGAACAGCGTTCTCTCAGTTGACAACAAGTTACTCATTTATAAAGCCATGTTGCGTTCCATCCTTACCTATGCCTGCCCTGTCTGGGGATTTGCATGTAAGACCTCTTTAAACAAGCTGCAAGTGTTACAAAATGTTATTCTAAGACAAGCGGTGAATTGTCCATGGTTTGTTCGCAACTCGGCAATTCACCGTGAATATGACATACCCGAAATTGCAAATTACATGGCCATACTAGCTAAGAAATTTCTTGAGAGAATCCCCAAGCTGCAAAATCCAACAGTAACTGTACTGAATTATGACTTTACCTCCTATGAGACTAGAAAGAGGCCGCGTGCCGTGTTAAAATATCTATAAGGAAAATATGCATTGAAAAAAAAAGTATGCATAAACGTATGTTCTCATAATTCGATATATCATATTACGTATGTAACTTATTGTATGAATAATGTTTCAAATGTTCACTTATGTATTTATGTTATAATCTTGTATCTATGTATTATGTATCTATATGTTCTATGAATTATGTATTGTATCTCATGTGTTATATCTTCTCCGCACCTGCACTATCAATATGCATTACCTAACTTTTTGCCTAGTAATTAGTCCCTTTTGCTGCTTCTTAATTTCAGTAAATTTTAATTTTTTAGTAACTTTAAACTACTACCCACATTAGTCACACATAGTTAATAGTTTCTAATATTTAACCGACTTGATTATAATTGTTATATCATCTGGCAACTGGAATTTTCTGACAATGGTATATTCACACCTTACTGTGCTCTGCACTTGCCTTCTTCTTTCTTGGGGTGGCAGCCACGGTGGTAGCTGACTGGTGTCGTTTGGCCCATTCACGATTTACGACTACAATTGCCATCTTTATGCTTATCAACTGGCCTCGGCCAAGATTATGCCTCAACGAGTAAAATTTAAGAAATAACACAAAATCGAAAATCGGCTACTATTATCCTAGGGTAGCGCTTTTGCGCAGGTACCTGCTGCGGACGTACAAGTTTGCCTGAGCCGACGTATTTGGTGAATGTTGACATTCTCCGGTGAAAGTCGACATTCTCCAATTTCGGTCTTTCACAGTAATATATATACCAATAGTTTCTGGCGCTGTCGAGAGGTCTAAGGCAGTTTCATGTTGTCTAGATAAACTGCTTTGTTTGCAGCGTGTTTTACTAAGATAGAAATCGCCTTCAATTTAAAAGCTCCTTACGCACGTGCTCAAAAATATTAAACTGAGCGCTAGAAGTGGCCAGACATGAATTGCTCGTATTATGTATTTGAAGTTTGAGCGGGCCAGCTGCATCAACGAAAATTTAGTGTGAAAGCTGTTAATTCTCAGAATCACCAGTAAAGAAATTTTTTACTCGGCCTGAAGCTAATGGGCGGGGAGAAATTCTTCATGAAATAATTTGTTAGGAATACTTTCGGCATTTAATAAGTACCGCGTTTCGCAAGTAATGATTTCTATCGCGAACAATAGTTACCATTGCACTAAATAAGTTGTTTATGTACCATGTACTGACGTTAGGTTGACTAATTAAGGCAAAACAACTCGAGGGCTAATTGCCTATGGCGTGGAGAAGCCTCTGTATAGGAGTTTTTAACAAAAACTGGTTCGAATCACGTCAAGCATGGAAAAAAAACCATGCAGCCAGCAAGTTGGTCAGGTTTCGAATCTGGTTAGTAGAACCAGTGACCGTTAGTAGACCAACTTGATCCTTCGGCCGCCGCAGGGCACGTACGATACGATAAATACCGTCAAATGCAATTAACAAATTACACATTGCAATACAGTACCCAGACAAAAAAATAAGAATTTTACAGATACTATACGGTAAAACGCATTACAAAATACAACGCTAAATATATTGCACTCTACAACACAGCAAAACGCACCACTCGTACCAATCAAATGAATTATATAGATTACGGTAAAGTATTCGAGAGCTATCTCCTTAAGCTGAGATATACCTTCGTGAAGGGGGTTTGGAAAACTGCTTCGTATTTTCTTTGGACATGGGGGAAACAAAGACACCATTTCCACAGCCAGTCCATTAGCTGGAACTGGAACACGAACCAATCTACAAATATTCAGTTGTTTTACCACTCGGGCATTGTTGGGTGGTTGAAGCCTTTTAAAAATGGATTTTGAAAATCAGGTGAATGAGCAAAGGAAATGAAGAAAGGCAAGTATTAAACTGGTCAATTTTCTTACGGGTGGTGTATAATCGGCAAATACCATTGCGATGACGATGCCAGGATCGGCAATCAAATAATAGATGGCAATTTCTGTAGTACGATTTTTAAATCCAGAAAACATGGATACCAGTAGTGAAGAAAGAGACAAATGGATTATTCAGATTGAAAATGTTTCAGGTGACAGTTAATGACAATTAGTTAGAATTCTTAACTTGGTAGTTAAAAGAAATGTTCAGGAACTTTGCACTCAACAAGAATATTATGTGTATTGAACATATGATATCACAATGTAATAGCTTGAATAACTTGCATTGAAAGAAAGCTTTCATAAAACGAAAAAATAAACATTAAGCTTTTTTTTGGGGAGGGGAATTTTGATTTCTTAGTGACAAGTGCTTTATTAGCTCATATTTTTAATTTTATAACTGCTGCATGTCACCTTAGTACGTTTCACTTGAAGCTTTAGATCCAGGAACTTTTGAAACTGCCAAAGTCATTTCGGTTTCACTTCTCTGATTTTATAATTCAATTATAGGTCCAATAGTACTGAAATAATCATATTCGTATAGCAGTTGGACAAACAAATCGGTTTTATAAACCTCAACAAATTTTCCCCACAAGGGCTCACGAGGTGAGAATTGAGAAGTGAAAATCTGGAAGGAGAAGTAGGACGCAGTATGGGTGTGATTATGCGTCTGATTATAGATGTTATAATATTTTGTTATTGTGACTATCAGTTATATAAGAATGAACAAAGAAAATCGGAATAGTTGTTTAGAACTGTTCAATGTCTTTAATGGTGTTTTTTCCTGGGAAAGTGCGTCACAAAAGAGAAAGCACAAATAATAATCACGGGTACGGAAAAAAAATTTTTTCTTTCAATAAATTTAAAGGTTAGCATTTCCCAAGCTGCTCTCGAATATAGTCTATATCCAGTTTTCACGATTAGCTGCTGTGTTTGTAGTGTGCTTTTGTGAGGTAAAAATCCTACACAATTTGAAGTTTTTAACGCGCATGTTGAAAATTATGAAAAACAAAAGCGCGCTATGTGTACGGGCATGCACTGGCGAGGCGTCTGTCCCTCAATTTTTCAATGCACTCGTTTGCGTGGCGCCGAGAACACGTGGTTAAGTGGGAGTGACATTTAACTGCTACTGGTAATCTGCCGAGAAGCTAAGGAATCATTCTTTGACTTACTTTTTACGGGTGCTGGGAAAGGTTGATGAGCTAAGCGAATTTGATAGAAGGCAGATTGTAATGGCTCGAAGGCTCGAACTCCGAAACTTTAGGATTGGTAAGTTGTTCGTAATCTGCCGTTGTTCTTATTAATGCGAAGTAGGTAAATGACACTAAAACCAGCAGAAGACGCGAAGGTGTTGAACATCCACGAGTCATAAGAGAAAAAGGAGGTCGGAGACTGTCCCGCATGGTACAGCAAACTTCGCGCCATGCAGTGGCTCAGATGACAGTCCAATAGAGTGCAGGTGTTTCGGAATACAGAGTTCATGGGACACTGTTGGTTCTCGGGGTGATGTGCCTCTGTTGACCAAGCGTCACTGTCAACTACGTCTATCTTCCAGTAATCCATAGTCCAGTCTCGATGTTCGCGATCACACTTCTTTTTCCTCTTCCAACAGGCTGAACGGCACTTAACCCAGTGGGCCAGCTTTTATGCGGATGACGAAAAGAAAAGAAATGGGCCCGGAAACATCAAGACTGGACCTCGGATAAACAGAAGACAGTTGCCTGGTCAGATGAATCTTCCCCCCGGGGGTTGACTCAGCAGAATTCCTGGGAAGTACTGACTAGGATCTGTACTTAGACAGTCTCAACCACGGGGGTAAAATATCAGGTACTATTGTACCTTATTCTTCACAGGACTAGAACCCGGGTATTGTACCTAGGATGGGATCAGGCTCGACAGGGACCGTACTGGTACTGGCTTGTCCGCTCCCTTGGCTGTGGTGGAGCTGATAAGAACAAACAAGGAGGAGGGCGTGGGACCATGCCCGTATAACCACAATGGTAAAGTTAGGGCGTCCCCGTCTCTCCGTAAAGCGTGGTCAGATGAATCACGATTTCCCGTTCATCACGTCGATGTTCGTGTCCGAGTGCGTCGCCTTCCAGGCGAACATTTGTTCCCTCTCACGCCGTGCAGCAGAACATGAAAGGCCGGTGGTGGCTGTATTATGCTTTGGGGATGTTCTCATGGGTAGACCAAACCATGAAAGCTGCGAACTATCTGAACATAATTGTGGATCAGTTGCACCTGCACAGGAGTCTGTCTTCTCAAGTGGAAATGGAATCTTCTAACAGGACGTCCCTTTGTCACAAACGTCGAATCGTGTCAGAGTAGTTTGAGGAGCATAAGGATGAATTCTAATTAATGCCCTTGTCACCTAATTCGACGGATCTGAAGCTGATATTTCTAATTTGGGATGTTATGGAGCGGCAGCTTAGAGGTCAAATAAGACCATTTCGGAATATCTCTACTTCGCGTGACCACTGCTTAGACATTTGTTACAAACTGCCTTGTTTTTAGCTTTATTAAGCATAATTTTCTTTGAACTTAGGCCATATACAATTCAACAACAAAATGACAAAAATTTTCAAAGCAGTGTAGTAGTTTAACATGCAGTTTTATGTGTTGACATACATTTTTCTGTTTCTTTCAGCCCTTTCTCAGTTCATCATATCAGGGTTCAGTTTTCTTACTGAAATGACTTTACAAAACTTTTTTCTTGTCTTTTCACCATTAATGTTTGTGTGTTTACTTTATTTATAAAATATCACGTTCTTGGTGTTTACGCCACATGAAACTTTATTCAATAGCAAAATCACAAAATATTTAGGAACAGCATATCTTCAGAGTTTCCAACAGACAGGCTAGCTCTCTGGAGATAAGAATGTTTCTATCCGTATAGTGTTGCCACTGCTCTCTCTCAAATCGTTAAGTTTATTGGTCAATAATTCCTTTAAAGTTTTACAAATTATATAATAAATAGTTGAATAGACTATCGAAATTCAAAATCGGTTTCTAGGTACCAGTTTTAGGGTGGAGGTCTATGTTATTAAATTTTTGATGGCTCTAGATATCGTTATTTTTTCGCAGTCAAAAGAACATGCATACATTCACGCAGCTTCGTCATTATTTATCTTTAAATATAATACAGCACGATAACATGTGGTGGGAATAATTTGAAAATTCATACGCCATTTCTTGCGATTCAAAGGAAAATATCCTTTCGGGACTTAAATCCCATTCGGGATTAACATCCCTTTTGAGCTAATAATCACCGATGTAGAAAGTATAATACTTTGAATTCATAAATTCAAAAATTCTTCCCACTCCTTTATAATATTCCATTAACATGTCTAGGAAAGCTGCTGTAGTTACGGCGAGTTTCTATAGGATAAAAACTGTCTGCAACCTGAAGGTGTTCCCACACGTGCTGAAAAATGTTAACAATAGTGCTAGAAGTGGCCAAGCATTAACTGCGCATGTTACATACTTTAAATTTGACGGAGTTAGCTTCATTAAAGAAATACACTAAGAAAGGTGTTAATACTCAGAATCACTAGAAAAGAAACCTGTAACTCGTTTCAGATTTAGGCTAATGTGCGGGGGAGATATTCTTTACGAAATAGTTTTTAAGGAATACTTTCGGCATTTAAGAATTCTGATGTTTTCCAACTAAAGATTTATATCGCGAATAATAGTGACCATTGTATTAAATAAGTTCTTAATGTAACATACAATGAGGTGAGGCTAACTGATTAAGGCAAATCAACTCGAGGGCTATTTGCCTACGGATTGGAATATATTCGTAGAGCTGTTTTTAAGGAAAACTGGCTCAAATCACGTCAGACATAAGGGAAAACTATAAAAATCCCATGCAGCCAGCCAGCCAGCTGACCTGGATTCGAACCTGGTAATTGTCAGTAATTGTTGGTTGAAGTAAATTGTTGTAGCAGTTTTACCATTTGGCCACCAGAAGGCATGTAAGATACGATAAATGTGTTCAAATGTAATTAATAATTTATACACTATCCACAGCGTAAGAGCTCAGTAATCTTTATTACCAACCCCAACATCCCTCCTGCGAAATCAAAAGAGAGACCTGGACTAGGAAATAAACAGAATGCCAAACGAGCTACTAACCCGGCTGGATCTGATGAAGAATCTTCGAAAACGTACAAAGCCCTAGATGTAGAAACCTCGGATTCAGATTCTGGACCGAGGGGAGACACTACGACACGTCTGAAAAAGCAGAAAAAGCCCGCTCAAGCGGAGTCCGCTGATTCGTCAGTAGTAGAGACACCGGAGCAACCAACTACGGAAACCATGGAAGTAGTCGACATCAACCGGGGGCCAATCAGGATATTCCAGCATCGAAATGCACACCTCCAATCATAGTGAAAGACTTATCCTTTCATTTGATCAAGTTGCAAGGCATTTTGGCCGGCTATAATCTTTCCCCATGTAAGGATTATCACGGGCAACAGATAAAGGGATGATTTAAAATTCAGGCATACAACCCGACTATTTATAGACAACTAGTGCAAGTTCTGAAAGACGAAAAGATCTCCTTTCACTGCTTTGAACTCCCAAAGTTAGTGAAGGCATTCATCCGACACTTGCCGTCATATGTGACCTGCGCCGAGATAGCGGAGGAATTAACAGATCGTGGATATAAAATCGAACGAGTAGATCAATTAAAAAGACGACGAGATGGAGAAATAATTAATTTACCATGATTTCTTGTCACTCTGGAAAAGAAAGAGAAAAGTGGCGAAATCTTTCATGAACACTTTATGCTTGGCATGAAATTGAAGTGGAGAGATAAAAAGGAAGAACGGGCCCCCTGCAGTGCTTCCGCTGTCAGGGTTTTCACCATGCTCAAAATCACTGTCACCATGCTTCTCGCTGCGTTAAATGCGGCGAAAACCACCAATCCTTCACATGCACAAAATCCAAGGATACACCTCCTAAGTGTGCCAATTGCAATGAAGTCGGACACACGGCGAACTACAGAGGGTGTATTAAGTATTCCAAGCCCAAAGCTGTGGAGCAAAAATCATACTCGGATAGATTTATCACAAACAAACCATACTCTAGTGCTCTCAACGCATGACTTGCTCGCGAAAGTGTAACGGAAGCTAAGCATGTTTTACATGAGCTAAAAACCTTCGTTGCACTTATCAAGGACTCGGCTTTACCTCTATTGTTCAAACAACTCGCACATGATAAAAACACAACTGAAGATAGCACAGAAAAGGCCACCGAATAATGGATAATTGTAAATAATGCTACTCTTATATATATTCAAGATCTTAATGAGGAATTATGTACTGATATATCATGTTTTTTACTTAATTGTTTAATTTCATTTATTGTGCTTTATTGTATATACCTGTATCTGAAATTACACCACCCCACGATGACAAATCTCTATGTGGCAAAGTGATACCTCTCCATTTAAATATTTCACATCTTGTCTCTGTGACATCTTCTATGACTCTTCTACTTCCAGGTTCCCATACTGGAAGACAACTGGCAAAAAGCCTGCAATCCATATAGGCTAAGCCCAGTATAATAGCGGTAAATGGAATGGAATGGAATTTATGCACTGTAATGATTTATCCATTTGAAATAAACAATAAGGATTATAGTGATATTATATGCTGGAACGCATTATCTATTTCACTATCACGTGCAATGCAAAATGTATCCTATCCACTACCCACGCTTGTACACTTGCGCCGGAAAAAAAAGGGGATACAGTTCTATATCTCCCGTATTACTCGTCCGATCGGATAATATTCAACTCCGCTTTTCATGTCTCGAAAGCGCGACTTAGGATATGTATTAGATTTATATATAGCAGTGTTCTAGTATAGGTATTTTGACACAAAATCGGACTTTTTCTGAAATGACATACCAACGTTTTTCTACATTTCGATTCCGAGACTCAAATTATGCCAAACCACCTTTTGGCATTTTGCATTGTTTCACTTTTCAAATTATTGCTATCAAATACACTCACGTTTGTGAAAATTGCAACACCATGAAGGACTTACGCGAGTGAGCTGAAATTTTCAGGAAATGCAAAGTAGCGCATGATATGGAAATGATTAGAATTGCAAATCCGTAGCGCATGCGTATGCTGAGCAGCGCCCTCTGAACGGCTGATGGATCCGAATAAATAGACGGCTGTAGCGAGGCGTGTATGGTTATCGGTGGTTATCTGCTAGTGGTAAACGTTAACTCAATCTGTACTTATGCCTCGTCGACGAAAGAGAGCGAGATTTGAACAACTTACAGAGTTTGAACGAGGGAGAATCATCGGCCTTCGTGAAGCTGGATTGTCGTATCGTGCAGTAGCCTCTCGTGTGCAGCGTAACAGCAGCACAGTGATGCGCGTTTGGAAGCAGTGGACGGACGAGTGTCGGACAACTCGGAAATCCGGGAGTGGACCCCGAAATGTGACGTCAGCTCGCGATGATAGACACCTGGTCCGCATGGCGCGGACGGACCGTACAGCTTCCTCTAGACAATTGGCAGCACTGTGGTCAATAGCTACAGGTGTTTCATTGTGTGCTTCATCAATTCGTAGACGTCTGCTGCAGTGTGGACTGCGCGCACGGACTCCTTTATACAGGATCCCCCTAACGCACGACCATCGCCGCCTGCGGCTACAATGGGCCAATCAGCATAGAGACTGGCGTGCTGATTGGCAGCATGTCGTGTTTTCTGACGAATCCCGCTTTAATTTGTGGTACCATGATGGCCGCATTCGTGTCAGACGCTATGCCGGTGAACGCCACCTTCCGGAGTGCATTATCGAACGCCACAGTGGACGAACACCCGGAGTTATGGTCTGGGGCGCCATAGCATATCATAGACGATCTCAATTGCTACGAATTGTGGGCAATCTGAACAGCAACCGGTATATCCGTGAAGTTCTACAGCCCGAAGCTGTTCCCTTCCTTCAAAGCTTGCCAGGCGCTGTATTTCAACAGGACAATGCCCGCCCTCATACTGCTCGGATTGTTAAATCCTTCTTTGCAGCGCAGCAGGTACAGCTTCTTCCTTGGCCTGCGTGTTCCCCGGATATGTCGCCAATTGAACATGTGTGGGATGTCATTGGTCGGCGTCTTGCTCGTGATCCTCGTCCTGTTGCGTCTGCAGACGAACTTTGGGTACGCGTACAAACGATATGGAATGCTCTTCCTCAGTCAGACATTCAAACTTTGTTTGACTCCATGCCACGTCGTGTAGCAGCACTTATTGCGGCGCGTGGTGGCCACACAAAATACTGATTCTGATCTCTTGTTCTTGTTTGTTTGCTTTGAACATTTAATCATTTATTTGTACCACTACCACTCAACTGTGTATTAAATTGCATTCAATTATGACGATTCCTTCTTGGTGTTGCAATTTTCACAAACGTGAGTGTATTATTGCCCGCATTATATTTAAAGAAATTAAATAATGAAGAATCCGCATAAATGTATTCATGTTTCTCGCATTGTGATAAAACAACCGTACCTAGAGCCTTCAAATTTTGAATAACGTACGTCTCCACCGAATATGGGAATCTGGAAGTCAAAATTTGGAATTTTTTTTATTATCTATTTCACATTTTGCAAAGCATTTATGAGTTTTTGATAAATGAACTCAAATGATTTCAAAGCGAGCAGTGGCAACACTGTACGAAAAAATAATCTGATCTGTACGCCACAAGACTTCCTTGTATGGAATGTTAAATTATACGCATTTTCCGTTTCATTTAAACTTATTTTATTGAATTTAACCTACTTCATCGACAACGCATAAACCACAATAGAGTAAACGTAGTTTTTAAAATTCACTACATTTGCTTACCAGACAGACACTGTGCGGCTAACTTCTCTTAACAGCGTTACATCTCATTCATTGTACAACTCATCAGCATGCACAAAAATTATGTACATCATCTGAAGAAGTACTTAATCGTTGCCACATGCTCTCTTCAAGTACTATAATAAATCTAAAATGATGTGTAAAAGAAATTAAATAAAGGAAAAAAAAGAAAGAAACAATTTTTTTACAGACGATTTAGTATTTCTCATTCAATACATTCAGTATCCCATTTCGCGACAAGGCAAAAATACCTAAAAACTCAAAATATCTATATTAAAAATTACGAAGTAAATCTTAAATACTTATTTCCTCGAATGAATTCCAAAATGTATTAAGCATGATTTAATTTCGCAATAATAAAAGAAGGCGTTATCTTTGTTCTTGCAAAGCTTAGTTACTCTTGATTGGCAACAAATTCAATATTCTACTAAGTTTGAAATGTAAACAAATATGTCCGCCATAGGAAAAATGATTAGCCTTAGCCGCACTTAAATAACTTTTAAATTCTTGATAATTCTACAAATCTTGCATGTAGATTTACTAAAGGCATAAAAACCGTAACCGGAAGACAAGAACACCATAATTCAACCACTTTTAAAGGAAAAAATGCACAATTCACCAACATATAAGAATAAAAAACTGAACTCACTGAGCCCAGTAACAGGGAGGATATATATATATATATATATACATAAATTGCTTTGCTTTGTAAATGTTGTAGGTAATTGCAGGTAATTGTTGTAGGTATTGATTTGCTTTGTAAATGTTGCTTTGCTTTGTAAATGTTGTAGGTAATTGCAGGTAATTGTTGTAGGTATTGATTTGCTTTGTAAATGTTGCTTTGCTTTGCTTTGTAAATGTTGTAGGTTAAATGCCACGCTTCCAGTCAAAAAAATTCTAAAACAACAAACCCTTTGAAAAACTTTCAATTGTATGTACCAAATTACATGTAAAACTTGTTCTATGCAATACATCGGTCAGACAAAAAATGACCTTACGAATGAACAACCATAGATTACATATTAAAAAATTTACGAATAACAATAAAACCGCAGCTATTAATCATCAGAACACAGCTATTTTAGAGCATTTTCAAGTGCATAGCTTTGAAAATATTGAAATCAATATCTTAGATATTGTACCAGATATTAAATTAAGATTGTTTAAAGAATCCATTTACATACTACAAAAAAGAGCACTTTATCCATATGGACTTAACTCTAATTTAAGTAATACCACCAATAAAAACAAGGAAAATTCCATCTATGGACAATTCAGATTTTTTAGCCAACCAACTTCCAGAGGAAAAAGAGAAGGGAATAAAATTAAAAAATTTTTTTCAGCTCAAGATTTAGATATGATTTTACATAAAATTATTAACTTCCTTCCACATGAATCTTTTGTTAAGCAGACTATTAATTTAATGCATAATCTTAAAAATACTATTTTATGGAAACTTCTTAACAAAGTTCAAAGGCAATTTGAAAGACCAGGAATTATCAAAGATTTAATCGTTGATTTTTGCAACTTTAAACTGAGCAATATTAACGTTTTTCTTAAAAAAATCTACTGTAAAATACAATTCAAACATCCATTATATGATCAACTAAAAATGTCTAGTATTTTCAAAAAATATCAATTTTTATTACCAGACACCAACCTGCATATTACACCGTGCTTCAAATACGAAAAAACAATAGGTTCTTCAATCATTAATCACCATGAAGTTAGTGTTGTCGTGTTGTCTTTAACCGGAATTTAATAACTTTGTTGATCAATATCACGAGCACATAATCACGGGCAACTTAAGCATTATACAGGATCTTCGACAAGTCATGCAATTAGGAACCAAATTTCGTCCTACCTTCTCATTGAGTAAACACTTTTGTTTGAAACAATTTCACAACGATCTCAATAAGTTCATCATTTTTATCAGCAATCGTACAAGCCTACCTACTACAACTTTTTTAAAGTGGAAAACTGCAATTTGTCAAGCATTTGAACATACTTTGTTTAAACTTCCCCAGTTATCAGCATTACACAATAAAAAACATCTGCTCGCTCAAATTAAAAATCTGCAAGATAATTTCATAATTACCAAAATTGATAAAGCCAGCAATAACTTCAGTATTCGTTGAAAAAAATTTTATTTTGAGCTTTTGCTACAAAAATTAAATAGTTCTAGCACCTATCAACAAGTTAAATCAAGTACCAAAATTCTTTTAAATAAGTTTAATGCTCTCCATAAAAGACTGAACCTTCATCCTAATAAATTAATAATAGATTTACTAATCTGTATGCTTTACCTAAATTCTACAAAACACCTATTAAATTTAGATTTATTGCGAACAACACTAAAAGTTACCTAAAAGATATAGACTATAAATTTGCACAAATACTAAAACTCATCCTGAAATATATCAATTATTACGATTTTAAAGGTTTACATTATAACTGGATTATATCCAACAATGAAAAAATTATCAACACTCTACTCGAAATCCAACATATTCAATGTTACGATTTCGAAAATTTATATACTACACTTCCTTTGGAAGATATTCTTAACGGCTTGCAGAATCTTCCAAAACTGCTCCCACAAATTTTAAATTTTATTACTTTGGACAATTGGACTTTGTATCTTAAGAGCATCCTTTTTAATAATTATATTCTATTTAATAATACTATTTTTAAACAAGTACAGGGTGTTCCTATGGGTGGAAACAGTTCAAGCTCCATTTGTGGATTATTCCTCTTCTCACGAGAATTTAATTTTCTACGTTCACTTAATAATAATGAATACCAGTATTTTAAGTACATTTTTAGATATGTAGATGACATTATTGCCTTTAATAATTTTGGTAAACTAAATAATGCCCAAATTTATCCTTCCAGTCTAAAACTGAATGTTACTATAATCAGCAAGACGAAATTCTTTACTTACAAATTAATAACTTTAAACATATTAAAATCTTTGACAAGCGACGCGAATTTACATTTCCTACTTTAAAACTTACCAATTGGTACTCTAATATTTCGAAAAAAAATAATAATTAATACTATACAATCAAAATTAAAAGAGTATGTAATAACTCTGAAAATCTTCAAGAAGATTTACTCTACTTAATTAAAATACTCCATGAAAATCAATTACCAATCAAAATTATCCAAATTGCACTCAAAAAAGCTGGCATTTACCCTTTTATTCTTAAATCATATAGTTAGGATAATGATACGTTTACTTAAATCTTTTACTAGAAGGTAAATAGTTGATGGCTAATTTGTATGATTTAATGTAGAAATGTAAAATAATTCTCTGTCTAATTGAACATAAGATCTCAGTTGCATTATATTCTTTAAAAACTGTGATTTTTTGGCCAATTTCTATCTGTTACTAAAAAAATGGGCTTATTTCTTTTCTTGACACTTGCAACACAGCTCTCTTGCCTGAAGAAAAATGACTTTTAATTCTAATTTCTTTTTCCTAAACTGTTGGCCAATTTTTAGCTTAATATACGTTTTCTGGCCATCTTGAAACTTTAACACCAAGCTCTTCGTTTTTCCCCGTTTTGACGCCATGTTTTTACACCCTGCTTTACAAGCTTTGCACCCCCCCCCCTCAGTTGCAGGTCACTTTCTCATTCGTTCCACACGTATTAGGCTCATCACTACGTCACCTCTTCCCGTTGGTTTAGAATTTAAAGATTTTTTGGCTACACTTGAAGCCCCGTAGAATTTTCAGTAAGGCTAGTTTTTTCCCAAGCATCAAGGAGGTGAGTCCTTCTTTTTGTGTCTTCTTTCAAGACTAGGTTTTTTTGCACTACCGTGTACATTTCTATGAATTCACTACTGTTTTATTCAACAACCGTTTTTTATGCTAAAATGACTTCCAATTTATTTACCGGCTTTATTATTTTCATCAAGTTTAACAGCTCTATTTTACTTTGGGCAAGGGAGCCCCCATTTTATGATGTTTTCCTAATTGTTTAATAGAACTAATAGTATTTCAGAAATTTAGTATAAATTACTATTAACGTTTTATGATTTCATTCCTTCTCGAATACTATTTTAAATCTAAATTTCTTTACGTTTAAAAAAATTTTTAGAGGTCATGAGGCGTTTTAGCAGTATTTGTTGCCTCGTTTCATATATGTATTACTATTTAAAAAATTTTTTTAATTTGGTTGTATGTTACTTTTCTTCCACACGCAGGGAAAAGGAGCGCCCAATTGAGACGATTTCGATTAACATTAAATGATTTAATATATTTCATTTCATTAAATTATTTTACGCGTTTTTTGTCTCAATTGGTCGTTAGTTGAAACGCGTGGAGGTGATGGAAGTGGCAGAGTACTTTTCCCCTGAAGAAACTGCAATGCGACTCTCAATGAAATATTGCCATTTTGTTCATAAGTACCTTCCCATTTTTCTTGCAACTTCTGCTTTTCCCAATAAATTTCAATTTTTAATGGCATTTATTTTTGAGTATTGTTTTATTGTTAATAATGAAGTTTTAATTATGTTTGCTATGTAACCTTTGGCACTACCGTGCTTTTACGAATATGATTCAGAGGGTTTCGAGTGTGCTACAGCTTCTGCATTCTTACTTGTTAATTATAGTATAATAAAATTGGCAGCTAGATGCGCAGTTTTTAAAATCTTGAAATACTATTGTTCAAGTATTAACTTTCTAAAGAAATATATACATAAATTTATATACGTTTGGTGCGACCGATTGCAACCAAAATAGGAGGTGCACATCTACATGTTATGGCAGTTCTATATACAAAATTTCAACGTTCTGAGGCTACTCGTTTTTGAGTTATGAGAGATAAATATATACATACGTGCGCACAGACGTCCCGAAAAATTCTCTTCGGAATCCATTTTAAATCAATTTAATAATTTTTGGGGCAAAAAAGAGTCCTTTATTCTGTTCTTACGTAAGAATGTCACTCAAAAACATTGTGAAATTGCATTCGACAGCGGTGAAAATAGATATTTTCGTTGAAATATGAAACCGCAATTTTTCGCGATTACATTACTTCCTTCTTACTTCGCACAAGGAAGTAAAATCATTTTTATTATCAAATTATTTAGCGCGCGGGACTGTGTATCGGATATTCTAAAGATATACTTTTTTTGAATTATTTTGTGATATTACTGTTGAATTGAATTTAAGGTGTAATTGCGAAGAACATGATATTTAATAAATAAAGTAGCACACAAAACGTTAATAAACGCCCCTTTGGGTGCAAAATCTGACTGCTTTCAGATTTCTTCCTTCTTAACCGATTAAAAACATTTAATTACAGTCCCCCCTTTTTTTTCCAACTTTTTAGATGCATTTCCATTTTTTCCCTTTCTTCGACAACAATTTTGCAACTTTTGCATCTCGTGAGTTACATTAAATGTCAATATATTATAAGATTACAGCACTGAAATCTTTCATACATTTTATAAACATTTTCTTCCTTTTCAGAGCCGTTAATGCATTGCGTTCAAACTTACGCAACTCACCTAGTATCAAAGCGTATTACAAAAAACAGAGCTCTATCTTGAAAAATGATCACCAGTATGGAAGAAATGATAATTTTTATTTATATGTAGGAACAGTTTGTGGGTTGGGTAGTTTCTAACGTAACTTCTACATTGTCTAGAAAAGGTGCTTTATGTGCAGCTTGCTTTAGTAAGATAGTAATCGTCCTCAATTTGAAAGTTCTTTACGCACGTGCTTCTAAGGTATTAAACTGAGCGCTATAAGTGTCCAAACATGAGTTGCTCATGTTGTGTATTTTAAATATGAGAGGGCCAGCTACATTAAAGAAAATATAGTACGGAAGGTGTTAACACTCAGAACCACGAGAAGAGAAATTTCTAAGTTGTTTCAGACTTGACCTAATATGCGGGGAGAAGTTCTTCATGAAATAATTTCTTAGGAATACTTTCTGCATTTAAGAAGTACCGTGTTTCGCAAGTAATGCCACGTAACATACGATAAATATTATCAAATGTAATTAGTAAAATTATACATTGTAGTACACTACCCAGATGAAATAAAAATAAGAATTTTACAGATATTATACGCCAGAAAGCATTATCTACTTTATACTACAAAATACAATGCAAAATCTGTTGCACTCTACAGTACACAATCGCAGACTCGTACCAGTAAAATGACATTTAAGAAATACCGTGTTTCGCAAGTAATGATTTCTATCGCGAACAATAGTTAGCATTGCACTAAATAAGTTGTTTATGTACCATATACTGAAGTTAGGCTGACTGATTAAGGCAAAGCAACTCGAGGGCTAATTGCCTATAGAGTGGAGGAGCCTTCGCGGAGGAGTTTTGAACAAAAACTGGTTAAAACACTTCAGGCAGGCGGAAGAACATAAAAAACTGAATACAGTCGGCAAGTTCACCAAGATTCGAATCTAGCTAAAATTACCAGCGTTCTACCACCCTGACTGTTCGGCAACCGCAGGCCACGTAGCATACGAAAAATATTGTCAAATGTAATTAGCAAATTATACATTGTAAAACACTACCCAGAAGAAATAAAAATAAGAATTGTACAGATACTATAAGCCAGAACGCATTATCTACTTTACTACAACATACAATGCAAAATGTACTGCACTGTACAGTATACAAACGCAGACTCGTACCAATGAAATGACTTATATAGATTACGGTAAATGGATTCGAGAAATATCTGCTTAAGGTCAGAGATGCTTTCGTAAAGGGCAGTTTAAGGAAAACTGATTCATATTCACGTTGTACATGGGGAAACAAAGACACAGCCAAGCCATTAACTGGAATGGAACACGCACCAATCTACACATATTCAGTAGTTTTACCACTCGGGCATTGTTGGGTGCTTGAAGCCTTTTAAAAATGGATTTTGAAAATCAGGTGAATGAGCAAAGGAAATGAAGAAAGGCAAGTATTAAACTGGTCAATTTTCTTACGGGTGGTGTATACTCGGCAAATACCATTGCGATGACGATGCCAGAATCGGCAATCAAATAATTGATGGCAATTTCTGTAGTATGATTTTTAAATCCAGAAAACATAGCTAGTGAAGAAAGTGACAAATGGATTATTCAGATTGAAAATGTTTCGGGTGACAGTTAGTTAGAATTCTCCACTTGGTAGTTAAAAGAAATGTGCAGGAACTTTGTACTAAACAAGAAATTAGGTCTATTGAAGATATAGTATCCTAACATAATAGCTTAAACAACTTGCATTAAAAGAAATCGTTCCTGAAACGAAAAATAAAGATTAAGCTTTTTTTTTTTTTTTGGCAAATTTTGATTTCATAATCACAAATGCTTGATTACTTCATATTTTTAATTTTATAATTGCTGCATGTCACCTTAGTAAATTTCACTTGATGATTTAAATCCAGAAACTTTTGAAACTGCTAAAGTCATATCCGTTTCACATCTCGGATTTTATATTCCAATTATAGGTCCAATAGTACTGAAATAATTATATTCGTTTAGATATTGGGCAGACAATTAGGTTTTATAAAGCTCAACAAATTTTCCCGACGAGGTGAGAATCGTAAAGTAAAAATCTGGAAGGAGAAGCAGGACGGAGTATAGGTGTGACTATGCGTCTGATTATAGATGCTATATTATTTTCGTTATTGTCACTATCAGTTGTATAGGAATGAACAAAGAATATCGAAATAGTTGTTTAGAACTCTTCAGTGTCATTAATGGCGTTTTTTCCCGTGAAAGTTTGTTACAAAAGAGAAAGCACTGCTTCAAATAATAATCACCCGTACGAAAAGAAATAAAAAAATTTCAATAAATATAAAGGTTGCAAATTTTTAAGCTGATGCTAAATATTGTCTGCATGCAGTTCTCATGAAAAACTACTGTATTTGTGGCGCGTTTTCGTATGGTAGAAATCGTATCCAGTTTGAAGTTATTAACGCAGACGTTGAAACGTATGAAAAAAAGCACGCTATGTGGCCAGGCATGCACTCCTGAGCCAAAACATAACGTCATTACCCCCCCCCCCCATTTTCAATGAATTTATTAGGATGGCGCCAAGAACACGTGGGTAGTTGGGAATGGCATTTAACTGCTGCTGAAGAAGGTAATGAATTATTCTTGCACTTACTTTTTTGAGCTCTGGAAAAGGCTGACGATCTAAGCCAATTTAATAGAACGCAAATTGTAAATGCTCGAAGACCCGGAACAAGTTTCTCCGAAACAGCGCAATTGGTAGGTTTTTCACGATCTGCCGTTGTTAGCATTTACACAAAGTGGATAAATGACGGTGAAACCAGCAGTAGAGGCCAAGGTGTTGGACGTCCACGAGTCATCACAGAAAAAGGACGTCGGAGACTGTTCCGCTTGGTACAGCACATTGGTGCAGACTGTGGCTCCGCTGACAGCGCAATACAATGCAGCTCCAAGTGCAAGTGTTTAGGAACATGCAGTTCAAAGACACTGTTGGTTCTGGGGTACTTGTACCTCTGTTGACCAAGTGTCATTGTCAGCTACTTCTACCTGCCACTTATCCATAATCCAGTCTCGATGTTCGCAAGCCCACTTGTTTTTCTTTCAAGACTGGGCCACGGATAAGTGTAAGGTATTTGCCTGATGAGATGAATCACGATTTCTCGTTTATCACGTCGATTGTTGTGTCAGGGTACGCCGTCCTCCAGGCAGACAGTTTGTCCCCTTTGTACAGCAGGTCATACACAGGCTGGTGATTGCGGTTTTATGCTTTAGGTGACGTTCTCATGAGCGGCGTTTAGATCCTTAGTTGTGGTAGAAGAGACCATGAAAGCTGCGGACCATCTAAACAAAACTGCAGATCAGTTGCACCCTTACATAGCTTTTGTCTTCCCAACTGGAAATGGAATCTTCCAGCAGGACAACGCACTACGTCACAAGCGTCATATTGTGTTGGAGCGGTTCGAGGAGCATAAGGAAAGATTCCAATTAAAATGCTCTGACCATCTAACTCGTCGGATTTTAACCCGATAGTACCCATTTGAGATGTCATGCAGCGGCAACTCTGAACTCAAACACTACCATTTCGAAATTTCTCGGCTATGCGTGAGCATTGTTTAGACATTTGGTACAACTTGTCTCTACTCATCTACCAAGAACTTATGACATCCGTAGCCAAGACGAGTTGTAGCTGTTTTACAGGCCAAAGTCGCGCAACGCGTTATTGTGTAGGCGATTACAATGTTTTGGCTCTTCAGTGTATATATGCTCAGGAGTTCTTGTGGTTCTCCCCATGTGTGATGTCAATACGAGTCAATTTAAAAATTTAGCCTCTTCCGTTTTATGTGCCAGCCTAATCCCAATAATAATAAGATAAAATCTAATGTGGCCACCGTGTGACTTCCTTGTACAACTATTAAATGATACACATTTTTTTAACTTCATTTAAGCTTATTTCCTCAAACTGTTCTAATTTATTTAACCAATCCCTCATGGCAAGTTGAAACTGACATAAAAAATTACAAAGTTTGGAATTAAATTTTCCGGTGATTTTTTGTTGTACAGAAGTCAATCTTCTTATAATTTTATTTTTATGTATCGAGCACAAAATTTTCCTAAATATAAACACGGGAAACTGCAGAGCGCATTAAAATTTAAATTTCGCTGTTTGTCGAAAATTAATGTTTTAAAAACATTGCCAAAACATGTATGTTTTCGCCATTTAAAACACTTCTACAATTAGAAGCATACGACTACGAGCAATGATTGAGAAAAGGCTGGGTACAGACTTACAAGCCGGGTAAGGGGGTGGGTATATATGTGGTGATGTGGTTTGGGAGGGGAAGATGAAACACAAATCACGTTTGAGTAATGGCTGAGAAGACTGTTGCTTAGGATTGGTGCAAAAATAACAACTGGCTTCTTGGTTAAAACATTTTTATTTTTTACAGGAATAATTTTTCAGAAATATACCTCTGTTTGAAACTGACACAAAACTAGGGATGCTAAACACGTCCCGTAATTTCGATATACGTAGTTTACATTTTAGACTATGAAGAAGAAGGCGAAGCGAGAGATGTGGTTTATTCAGGCAACGGGGGGCAAGCGAGAAAAAGCAATGCATACTTACTTCAGTCTTATTTATAGTCGGAAAGTCATTGTGTTAATCCTCAGCTACGGAGGCCGTAGTGTAGAGAGATTGTAGGAAAGACGTGATGTAACATGCGGCACTGTGACGCAGCAAGGATTATCTTTAAAACGGGGATGCGTTTAACAAAAATTTGTGAAATTGAAAATCTATTGCCAATTGATTCCAATTCAGTTTAATAATTATGTTTCATATTTTATATTTAACATATACATATATATATATATATATGTTTGGTACCGCTGAATGCGATAAAAAGAGATGTGCGCAAGTAGATGTTGTAGCAGGTGCCATATACAAAATATATATAGTCAAATAATAAATAGCATATAGTCCCATATGCAAATTTCAACGTTCTATGGCTAATCGTTTTTGAGTTATGCTAGATACACATATATATACATACATACATAAGTATGTACAGACGTCATGAAAAAAATTCCTTTTGAGTCCATTTCATAATCTATTTTGGACAAAAGAATCCTTTATTTTGTGCGTATGTACAGTGCACTAGGAGGAAGGGGCACCCAGACCTGACTTGCTCAAGGCTGCCTTACATGTTTCAGCACTTCAACCCCTAGAGGCGATCCGAAGAGGCATAATCCCCCGGTCAACCCAGAAGGACAATTTTTGTTTCACACAGTCTGGGTTAAAAGCACACAAGTCAAAGGTGGACGGCAACGAATTCATGACAAGGAGAGCATAGTAAGACATCGACCGTCCCCCAGTCTTTACCAAGGGGAGCCAAAACCCAAAACCAAAAAAAAAAAAAAAAACCAAAAAAAAAGACAACCTTCGATATTTGACTATGTAACGTCCCCATAACCAAAGGGCAGACAAGACATTACCATATGGTCCCTGCCGAGCCTGAACCTACTAACGAATAAACGATGGTTCTAGTCACTCTGAAGACTGTTTATTTTTTTCCAGAAGTCGAGTCTGTCTAGGTACTGACGCCGAAATTGCTTCCAGTTGACACCTTGGGGGAATGTGCGGTGTACATACGTCAAGGAAAAAAAATCGTCCTATTTGGAAATTTTGACAGTTTTCGAATATATCTATCGGGTTGGAGGGAAAGTTCTGTCTTATTTTAAATAGGCAGGTGATTTTTCTTGCAAATAAAAAAAAATCTGGCTAGTGAGTCAACCGGATTTTTTTTGTTTTTTTAGCTGCTGTATAATATAAAAGGTGTCCTTTTTTACCATTCATTATTTACTTTTGATATTTAAAATGAAAAACATGTCAGTAGATAAAGTGCATTTACGACACTGCATTTAATATGAATTCCAAAAAGGAAGCAACGCATCGGTAGCATGTAAAAATTTATGTGCGGTATTTGGAAAAGATATTGTAAATTTTCGTACTTGTCAAAGATGGTTTAGCAAATTTCGTTCCAAGGATCTGAGCCTCAAAAAAAGTGATCGATCTGGACGACCATCCAAGATTGATAATGATGTTTTGCAATCGATGTTGGAAAATAATCCACATTTAACAAGTCTAGAAATTGCATAAGAGTTTGGCATTCATCATACAACTGTTGGAGATCACATTAAACCTCTTGGGTTTGTGTTAAAGTCTTGGGTTTGTGTTTGGGTTCCACATGAATTAACGGAAAAGAATTTGTCTGTTCGTGTAAGAATGTGTTCATCACATCTGACTAGCACAATGTGGAACCGTTTTTGGACAGGCCGGTTACTGGAGATGAAAAGTGGATTCTATACGAGAATATTAAGAGAAAAAAATCTTACTGCAAACTAGGAACATCATCAGCAACAGTTCCAAAACCAAGTATCCATCAACGAAAAGTACTGCTTTGTTTGTGGTGGGACAGGAAAGGTCCAGTGTACTACAAGTTACTGAAACAGGGAAAAACCATCAACGCGGATCTGTACTGCAATCAGCTGGATAAACTGAATGCAGCTTTCAAAGAAAAAAGGCCAGCATTAGCGTATAGAAAAGAAAAAGTGTTCCACCACGATAATGCTCGCCCGCATACTGGAATGGTTACACAACAAAAACTGATTGCGTTAGGATGGGAAGTCCTTAGTCACCCACCGTATTCACCTGACATTGCACCATCTGATTATTACCTGTTCAGATCTCTGCAAAATTATCTAACGGGAAAAAAAATTCACGTCTTTTGAAAGTGTTTCTAAGGTAGTTGCTGACTATTTTAACTCCAAGGATGAGAACTTCTACAAAACAGGAATTCACAGGTTACCTGAAAGATGGCAACAGGTTGTAATAAATAACGAAGCATATGTAACTGATTAATATTAAACATATATTTTTATAAATGAATTCAAATATTTTCTTTAAAATACGACAGAACTTTCCCTCCAACTCGATAGATGTTGTTATACCGTTTTAAGCGTAGTAACAAGCTTAAAACGGTATACCAACATCTAGCGTAGTATCAAGCTTAAAACGGTATAACAACATTTAGATATATTCAGCCCTATGCAGTTTATTGATATAAATACCAGTATTATATTTTTACTTCTAACATCTAATTATATCTGGTTGTAGCGAAAGTTTTCCGCCAAAAAACGTTCTTAATAAAGTTAGGAAAAAAAATGAAAGCAGTACCATTAGTGCGGGTAGTAAACACCATCCAAATCTATGATTTTCTGCCAACGTTTTGGAAGTTTTTCAAAGCCTCAGGCCCAGAAACAAGTCCAAACACAGATCAAACTCATTTCGGACGTCCTGTGCAGAACTGAAAATAGCACCATCAAGATGTAGCTGCAGGCGTGAAAAAGATTAGAAGTCCGAAGGAGCAATGTCTGGGTTATATGATGGGTGTGGGAAAAGACTCCATTCTGAGTCTGTACAGAATCCAGGCGGTGAATGCAGACCCATGTGGCCTTGCATTATCTTGATGGAGCATTACCTTTTTGCGTTGGAATTCAGTTAGACGTTTTTCCTTGATAGCAGCGTCAACAAAGACTAGCATCTCGCTGTATACCTTACTGTCCAGGGTTTTATCCTTTTCCAGACACTCTTTGTCTGCAATATCACGGCCAATCTCACCAGATACAAAGCACGATGTTTTTGTTAGTCAAATTGTGCTTTGCGACGCTGCCAACGGATTGACCGGCCGCTGTCCAACCCCCTTTTCGTCCTGTGTTGTGGAAGTAAATACATATTTCATCACAAGTGATGATCCGGTCCAGAAATTTGTCCTTGCGTTGATATTCGCGCAGATTAGTGCAGGCCCCAACTCATCTGTTCTTATCTGCTTTAGTCAGCTCCTGCAGCACCCAGCGACTGAACTTGTACTTCAAGTTTATGCGATGCATAGCGCTAGTAATGAACATGGTACTAACGTCTAACTCCTTAACAAGCTCTCGAGTGGTTGCATACTAATCTTCCGCAAGTTCTCATAAGCAGGCCTCATCAGCCTCAGCAGGCTGGCCAGAGCGCTCCCCCTGCTTATTGAATGTCATACTCTTTGTTTTTGACCTTTCGGTGTCAAGCCTTCATGTCATATGGTACAACATTAGTACCTAAAGCTGTACACATGATGTGATGACATTCTATAGCTCACTTTTGCAACAGTAAAAGATGGTTCTAATCTGGTAGCGTGATAGTTCCTTTTCAGACAAGTTAATGAAAAAAATACTTTTTTACAACTTTCACAACAGTGTTCTAAAGCAAGTCTCCTTCTTTCAAATGCCAAATATCGTTTGACAAAGTGTGATTAATCACGCCAAAGTGAACTGTTTACGCTGACGATATTTGCCTTGGCGGGAAACTATCATTAAAACCCGATATTTTTGTTATGAGCGAGGTAATAATTGATGAAAGACAATTCTGTTTTATTATTTCTTTTCATAAAGTAATAAATATGTTTTCTAGGACGGAAAATATAAAAGATGGAGAAAAATACCAGTTAGCTTAATGATTCATCGGCGTATTGCTTTGGGAAATTAATTTTTGTAAGATTTTGCCATGAAATTGATAATGTCAGGTATCATTGCCCATAGTTTTTGATGCAGTACAGACTAATGAAAACAAAAAGGACTTGCTTATAAGACAATTTTTCAAGAACTTCGTAGATAACTAATAGTCAGTTTTTAAAACCAAATTTGTCGTAGTTGTTTTCATTTTTTACGATCAGTCTCATCTAATGATTTAACTGTTGGATTAACTATCTTGAGAAAACTTCCACTTATACCCATTTTGATTGAGTCTTATTTTTTCAAGCTAAAAAATTTTAAGAGTTCTCAAACTTGAAACAGCTGTAGAATACAGTTTATAATAATAAATCGATGTTTGTCGCTTGGAATCGATGCTTGTCGTTGGATGCTACGTGTAAGCATGATTGCAAATTTCTTATTGTTTTCAAAACAGAATATCTACTACGAAATGGTATCAGCTATTTACATCCTGTTCGATTAATGCACGATGCAGTAAGAATGTCTGTTATTTCCGTTTAAAAACAAATTATATGTAAACCTAATAAGCTGCGAATGCACTTTTATCTTTCAATAAATATTTATTGCTTTTCTTTATGAGTGATTAATTTAAATACAAATCATGCTAACATACCATAGGGATTTCTATATACTATTCAGCACTTGCAATATGTAAGAATGAAAATCGTTTTAGTACCACATAAGATGATTTTAAAAACTTTCAGTCTTTTCTATTACAAGCTTTTCAGACGATTTATGTACACGACAGAATTTCTAGATTGGGATATACATTCCAACTTAGAAGGTAACTTATTGACTCATTTAAATTAACAAAATTTAAAACAGTTATAATGGTTCACATATGTTTTCGGACGCGTGTACTTTAGAAACTGCTTTAGATAGTTACTGCATTAAATATTGAAATTTTTATTTCTAACATAGTTGTTGAGTACTAATTGAATGTTTTTGAAATGATTAATATGTTTTCAACGCATTGGCGATATCTTGTTCTTGGCGCATATTGGCTAGAACGCCACTCTTGTAAAACTACGCACTTGCAGTTTTGATTTCGCCTGTAGAGGCACGCAACGCATTTAGACACTTCAATAAATAGTTAAGTTCAATTGCTTATTGTTTAATTGATCGTTGTAACCACATCGCATTCGCATCGCATCGCAAACATTTTTTGGTCAACGTCGAGCGAAGGATATTATTTGAAAACCTATGGATTACCTCAATCTGGACTGACAAACAATCTGCACGTTCGAAAGAGGTTGGTAAGTATAATTTGACTTACTTATCAATATGTCTGAATTAAAGGCTGCTAAAACAAATAAAAAGAGTCTAAAATCTAATATATCAAGGTTTAAAGAAAAAGTAAAATCAACTATTGAAGAAGCAGACGCAGCGTTGCTACACTTATATGAATCTAAAATCTCATATTTTCAAACAAAAGTAAAACATGTTTTTGATTCTATATTCTCGCATTGTGATGATACAGACATTGACGCATTCATAACAGAGAAGGAAACTATACTAGATAATTTAGATCAAATTAATTTTATAATTAAAAGAAAACATTTAAAATCCAGTACTGTAAAAATTAATACCAACGAGAACATTTCGCCTAAAGACATTTCTGTTTCCGAAGTAAAATTACCAAAGTTCTCGCTTCCCACATTTAGTGGAAAAATAGAAGAGTGGATCGAATTTGAAGATTTATTTTCAGCAGCAGTTCGCAAGAACAAAACTTTAACTAACGCGCAAAAATTACAATGTTTGAAAAGTTCTTGTAAGTCGGATGCGTTAGACATTATTCATTCTATATCCATTTGCGACGCAAATTACGACATCGCATGGAATTTATTAGTTGAACGCTACTCAAATAAAAAAGATCTGATAAATTCAGTCATCAAAAAGTTACTTTCCTTACCGCAGACATGTGATTCAGCCCCTTCGCTTTTAAAATTTGTTGACAATATAAATGAGTGCATAAGATCTTTGAAAGTGTTAGAACAAAATGTGAATGGTTTCAGCGATACGCTAATTCTTTATGTATTAGTCGAAAAGCTCGACAAAAGTACTAGAAGCTGGTGGGAAAGATTGCTGAAGAAGGATGAAATAGGAACAACAGAACAGTTAACATAATTTTTAAAAGAACATTCGCGCCCTTTGCAGCAGAACAAACCTCTAAATTGCGAAACGAAGCGTTCCTTTAATTCAAAAGCGTTGACATCTCTTTCAGAAAATTCGAAAACTTGTTCTTACTGCAAAGGTGATCATATATTGTTGAAATGTAATCAGTTTTTGAATTTACCGGTTAAAAAACTGTTTAATTTTGTAAAAGCAAAAAACTCTGCTTTAATTGTTTGTCATCGCTTCATACGAATAATTCTTGTAAAAGCATTAACGTGTGCAAAAAATGCCATAAATGTCACCATACATTATTGCATCTAGAAAGAGAAGATTGGGAAATCGCCAACGCAGCATCATCGAATTCGTGTAATGTAAACCCTAAGTTGAGCAAAGGTCTTTCGCCAGATGCTAATGTGTTTACTCCTTCTACGGAGAATTACAGGACTGACGCCAGTGGAAATAAACAACCCACTTGTAATAGCAGCTCTGCAATGACTACGACTTCCGGTTTTAATAAACAAGTTATACTTTCCACAGCTATAATTCACGTTAAAAACATTAATGGGAGTTACATCGCCTGCCGTTCTTTGCTTGACAACGGTAGCCAAAATAATTTCATGTCGAGGGAATGTGTTCAATCATTAAACCTAAGAGGAAAAAGAATAAATGCCTCTGTATCAGGATTAAACGGAGTTAATATAAACATAAAAGAAAGTGTAGTCACAACGATTGCTAACGCAGATAGAAGTTACGTTCGCACTTTAAATTTTTATGTTGTTCCCAAAATAACGCGCATAATACCTGCCAGACATCTAAACATTACGCATCTAACTGTATTACGCACAATTAAAGTCGCTGATCCAGAATTTTATAAACCCGGCCCAATCCATGTTTTGTTGTCAAATGAAGTTTTCTTTGAACTGTTAGGAACAAATAAAATAAAAACGCAAGAATTAATGTTTCATGAATCCGTCTTTGGATACATTGCTAGTGGTTCTATGAGCATGCCGCAAGAAAATAATTCTAGTAATTATTGTGGGCACGTTAATTCGGTTGATGATTTATCTAACACCTTAAAAGCGTTTTGGGAAATCGAAGAGGTCCATGGAACCAACCAATTTAAAAGTAAAGAAGAACTATTTTGCGAAGAACATTTTCTTCGTACGCACTATAGAAGAGAGGATGGGAGATACGTCCTAGAATTACCGATTAAAGATGATGGGCTTACTAAATTGGGGGAGTCGAAGGAAAATGCCGAAAAAAGATTAAATTATTTACTTAAGCGTTTCTCACACAATTCAACTTTGAAAACTTTGTATGAAGAATTTATTAATGAATACGAAGCATTGGGACACTCGGAAGAAATTTCTAATTTAGATAACGCTAGGTTTTCGTATTATATGCCTCATCACGGGATATACAGACCAGATAGACTTAGTACTAAATTACGAGTGGTGTTTGATGCAAGTTCTGCTACAACTAGTGGACTTTCTCTAAACGATATTTTATTAAACGGTGGGATAGTTCAAGATGAACTATTTGACATTATTTGTAGATTTCGCACTCATAAATTCGTTTTCATTGCAGATATCATTAAGATGTATCGTCAGATCTTAATTAAGGATCATCAAAGAGACTTGTTAAGAATCTTACAGAAATCTAATGAAGGTGAATCACTTAAGATTTATAGATTAAACACTATTACTTACGGTACATCCAACGCACCATATCTTGCAACACGGACACTCAACCAACTTGCAATTGATGAAGGCGAAAACTTCCCGCTGGCAGCGCAAGTTGTGCATCGAGATTTTTATGTAGATGATGTTTTAACAGGAGCCTATACCTTGACGGAGGCTCAGAATCTACAATCACAGTTGATTGAATTACTCGCACGCGGTGGTTTTGAATTACACAAGTGGCACGCTAACCACCCAGAACTCCTGCCTTGCTCAGGAGACAATACCGAATATTCATTCAATACCTCAGATGAAGAATTGAACATCAAGACGTTAGGCTTGAGGTGGAACCCAAGATTAGATTGCTTTAATTTTAAGTCATTTGTCAAGGAACCGGTCATATACACGAAAAGAACGGTTCTTTCGGATATCGCTCGCATTTATGATCCTTTAGGATTACTCGCACCAGGCATAATCAAGGCTAAGATTTTCCTTCAAAGGCTTTGGTTGTTAAAACTGGAATGGAATGAACCCTTACCTGAAAATATCATTAAAGACTGGCAAAATTTCACCGCTTCCATGCAATCGATAAACAAGTTAAGAGTGAATAGATATGTTTTATGTGACAACTATTTTGAAGTAGAACTTCACGGATTTTGTGATGCTTCAGAACACGCATATGGTGCAGCCATTTATTTACGTTGTGTTACCAACGCTAATCCATCTTCAAATTTACTTTGCAGTAAAACAAGGGTAGCACCATTAAAACCGTTATCAGTGCCGCGACTGGAACTTTGTGCAGCTTTATTATTATCACAGCTTGTGTCAAAAGTGGTGAATCTCCTTAATTTAACTATCAGCAAGACATATTTGTGGTCAGATTCTACCATCGTCTTGGCATGGCTTCAAAGCTCTCCACATTTGCTCAAAACATTTTGTGCTAATAGAGTGAGTAAAATTCAAGATTTAACTTAGAATTACCAGTGGAATCACGTGCGCTCAGAAGAAAATCCGGCGGATCTTGCTTCCCGTGGAGTAAATTTCGGCAAACTATGTGATGCTGATCTCTGGTGGAACGGACCTTCCTTCCTGATGAAGGAAGAGATCCCGGTATCTACTAAAAACATTGATCGTCAACATCTATAAGAAACAGAAGACTTTTCTAGTGAATTTAGAAAAGTGACTGACGCATCCCTGATATGCATTGACACTAATGATTTAATTGAATCCATTTTAAACATTAGTAATAATTATATTAAATTACTACGTATTTTGAGCTATATTTTCAGATTTGTTTGGAATTCAAGGAAAGGAAGAAATTCTCCTCATAAAAGAACGAATTGGGTAGGTTCAGAAGAATTAAATCATGCAGAAAATTACCTCATAAGAGAATATCAAAAACGAGAATTTAATCCAGAATACCACGCATTACTGCAAGGTAAGCCAATTTCTTGCAAAAGTAAATTAGTATCATTGAATCCTTTCTTAGATAAACATAAGGCAATGAGAGTTGCAGGCAGATTAAAAAATGCCAACCTCAGTTTTTCACAAAAACACCAAATAATCTTGCCAGCAAAGGGTAATTTAAGCAATATAATATTTAGAATATTACCATAAAAAATATCTTCATATAGGTTCCCAGGCATTGTTGTGTTGTGTGAGGCAGAAACTCTGGCCAATACAAGGCAGGAATTTAACCAGAAAAATAACGCATGAATGCGTTATCTGTAGGAAAAACAACCCAATTACACTTGAACAAATTATGGGTTCTTTACCTTCAGAACGCGTAAATCCCAGTGCCCCTTTTAATTATGTTGGCACAGATTTTGGGGGCCCTTTTTTCATAAGGTATTAGGGACAAAGAAAGGGAATCCTAAATAAGGTATACTTAGCAATATTCGTTGCTTTTTAACCAAGGCAGTTCATTTCGAATTAGTATCCGAACTTACAACAGCGGCCTTCATTGCCACTTTGAAGCGATTCATTGCTAGAAGAGTGAAAATGGCAGTTATATTTTCGGACAACGCAAAGAACTTCGTTGGTGCTAACGCTGAATTGCAAAAACTTAACAATTTAATCAGGCGTCCTGAAGAAAGGTTAGCTAATTATTTATCCGAAGAAGGAATTCAATGGAAATTTATTCCTCCTCGAACTCCTAATTTCGGTGGGCTGTGGGAGGCAGGGATAAAATCCGCAAAATATCACTTAAGGCGAACAGTAGGCAACGCAAGACTAACATTTGAAGAACTATTAACTGTAGTAACACAAATCGAGTCTATTTTAAATTCGCGATCGATAATTCCATTATCATCAGACATTAATGATATGGAGGCTTTGACACCAGGTCATTTTCTCATCGAAAGGCCAATGACAGCCATCGTTGAACCCGAATTAATCAATGTAAATGAAAATAGGCTTTCTAGATGGCAAAAGATTAGTAGGTGCGTTCAAGTTATATGGAATCGGTGGCATCGAGAATATTTGAACACTCTTGAACAACGTTCAAAGTGGCAGTTAGATAGAACAAATTTGAAAATAGGTACCCTAGTATTGGCTAAGGAAGATGGCCTTCCTGTAAATAAGTGGTTGCTAGGTCGCGTTGTAAATGTTTTTCCCGAGACAAGACGGAAAGGTTAAGGTTGTAAATGTGCAGACAGCAATGGGAATTATAAAAAGAGGAATCGCAAAAATAGCGATATTGCCATTAGAGGAGAATTCTTCCTAAAGAACTTTTTTTGATTCAACAATCTGCTAACTGTGATTTCATTTCTTATAATTGTATGAATATTGTTTGCAATTTATGTATTAATTATCTTGTATTTGTAATGTATATTTAATTATTCATTATTGATTGAAGTGTTTGAACCCTTCAATGCCGGGGGGCATGTTGAGTACTAATTGAATGTTTTTGAAATGATTAATATGTTTTCAACGCATTGGCAATATCTTGTTCTTGGCGCCGGTCTTGGCGCATATTGGCTAGAACGCCACTCTTGTAAAACTACGCACTTGCAGTTTTGATTTCGCCTGTAGAGGCACGCAACGCATTTAGACACTTCAATAAATAGTTAAGTTCAATTGCTTATTCTTTAATTGGTCATCGTAACCAAATCACAAACAATAGTTACACCTTTCCTACTGCAAAGCAGTCTAGTTTAGTCTGGAAATCTATCGCCGGGATACCACATAAGATGCGGTGTATCCCACTCACTGAAGTTTGCAACAAAGTGCTCCTAATGTATTTTTCCTGAAAAGTAAGCAAGATAACTGAAGCAATTGAGAAGAAAGATGAGAGTAGAGAAAAGATGCAAAGCAGATCAAAGCTGTATGTAAGTAAAGCATCGGCACTCCCATACTATAACATGACGCCAAATTGCAGCACCAATCCACTGCAGTGGTGGCGATGTAAATTAAATCTCTTCCCCTCCTCCTTTCCCCTGCAGTGACGTCATGGAGGTCGAAAGTAAGATGGCGAGGCCGCAATGAGTTTTCACACTATTGGATGTAAATATTTTGCAATTGCGTCGTAATTATATATATAAATGTATATATTTTCTATTTGTACAGTATTTCAGAGTCCTAAGTGTACGAAAAGAATACATTTTTAAGCAAAGTTTATTGTTATTAACATTAAAATTATGCATTATTTCTTCTCCACTTACAGAGCTTCTACCTAAAATACTTTCTCAAATATGACATGATTTTTTTAGCTTCTGAGGTATCTTTTAAATGAAAAAAATCTAAGTCAATTTGTAATTAATGCTCAATTCGGTCCATTTCAAATTAGCGCTCTTTTTATTTTAATAGTGAAATACATTAAATAGTACATAACTTTCTCTGAATATTTCTGAAAGAGAATAAAAAAAAAGATTTTTTAAAATATTATTTAAAACTTGTACCTGCGTTATTATAAAATATAGGGGAATAATTCTTTTAATTATCAGATTTTTTTACCTTTAATTTCAACAATACATATCCTAAAACTATTCTTTATTGCTTCCTTAAGTACGCATCGTCTCAAGGAAACGTGTAGAAATGTATTCCATCAGATTTCGACGAAATCTTACTCCTTACTTGCAATCCTTAATCCGCAGTATCGATACGCCATTAGAGAAAAATTAAAAAAAAATTGGTTCTGAAAAGAGCCTTTTGTAATTAAAAAGTACAAAATTAATAAGTTATAAATAACGCAGCCAAGGCACGTTAGAAGTTAACAAGATTTCGGTAGAATCAAACAAACAACCAAATCAAAACAACCAATGTCTGAAAAGAAAAGGAGCATGCGCAGTTTTACTGATTGTGTTTCCGCATCACCACCGCTACGAGCGCTGCGGTCGTTACGAAGCGCAATTTCTCCCATTGAAGTACAGATGCTTTACTTACATACAGCTTTGAAGCAGATGCCATCAAAATATTTCTTGTAATAAAATAATTTATCCAAAAAGTGGTAATCGTTTACTCACATAAAATAATTTTAATACTAGAAAGCATTATTGAGATGTTTCAGCAGATTCTATTTTTGCCAAAATTTTTTGTTTTAAATAAAAATGTATTACAAGAATTATCGTATAAATCATTGCTCGTTTAGCTAAGTAAGTTAACGATTAGCAAAATGTATCTGCCGTGAACATGGGAAGACGCTATATAAAATTAATTACAATTTCTGTAAGAAATTTAATAATTCATCATTTTTGAAATGATAAATATTTTCGGAATACCAAAGAAATCTTTGATGTAAAGTATTAAACTATCTTTCATTTTATAACATGATGGAAGCTGCATGGAATTGTTGAAAATGCACGAAGTCTGGATCATAATCCAAACTAACATTAAGGGTTAAATAATTTTTGGCTTTTATTGGTGCGAAAAATCAAACAAGCGCCAAAAATTAGTGCTGTGAAAGTCGAGGCGGAAGAGTCATTTGCAATAAAAGTTACTCATGAAACTGTTAAATAAGTAATTAGAGCATACGGATACAATAGGTGATCAGCAATAATTGAAATTTATCCTCCACAAGAAAATACGGAAAATACGCTTGGCATTTTTAAAATCCACCGCACTCAAAATTTTTCATAATGGAATAACGACATATTTGTAGGCGAGTCAAAATTGCATATAACTTGGTCCGATGGGGGATTACTTAGTGGCGAAAATCGTACGAAGAATTAGATGGAACAATCTACAAATTAACCATATTGCTATACACAAATTAAACATACTCTGTAAAATAGAAATATTGCATAACATACTGCCATATGCAAATTAAACATATCGCCTAAAATACTGCATAACATACTGTTGCACAACACACTGCCATATACAAATTAAACATATTGCCTAAAATACTGCATAATAACATACTGCCATATACAAATTAAACATATTGCCTAAAATACTGCACAACATACTGCCATATACAAATTAATAATATTCCCTAAAATACTGCATAACATATTGCCATATACAAATTAAGTATATTGTCTAATATACTGCATAACATACAAATTAAACACATTGCATAACATACTGCCATATACAAATTAAACGTATTGCGTAAAATAGAAATATTGTATAACATACTGTCTTATACAAATTAAACATATTCCCTAAATTACTGCCATATACAAATTAAACATATTGCCTAAAATACTGCATAATGTACTGTCATATGCAAATTAACACATTGCGTAAAATAGAAATTATTGCGTAATATACTGGCATAAACAAATTAAACATATTCCCTAAAATACTGCATAACATACTGCCATATACAAATTAAACATATTGCCTAAAATAGAAATACTGCATAACATACTGCCATACACAAAATAAGCATATTGCCGAAAATACTGTATAACATACCGCCTTATACAAATTAAACATGTTGCCTAAAATACTGCATAACATGCGGCCATATACAAATTAAAGATATTGCCTATCTTTAAGCACAGTGGGGTTTCCCCCTCCCCCGAGCCGTTTACAGGAATAGGCCACTACTAAGGACGGAAGCGGTGGTCCATGCTTACGGATGCACTTAATAGGTGGGCCACTCTTGCCTCCTATGAAGGGACGGACAAATTACATCCATGCCATTTCCGGGATTCGATCTTGGGCCCATCGGTACGGCAGTCAGAGTCGCAAACCTCTCTACCGCTTGGGAGGGCATTACGTACGGTAATAGATAGAGACGTACAATAGAAGAGAAACACGCCAATGTGACAATCAAATTCGCTGAAATCTATAATTGCTGAAATCTATAATTCGCTGAAATCTATAATAACATATATCTAATAAGCGCTAGGAAGGACTGGATTAGACTTAAAATCGTTCACTAAACTTGCTAAATCTTTGTGAATATGAAAAGCCTCAAGAAAATCCAATTCAACAAGGGAAGAAGCTTTTTGGATAAGTTTTGCAGATCCCAAGTCAAATTATGATTAAATTTCCAACTATGATACGCTATTGAAGACTTGTGAATTTCGCCCTTTCGGACATAAGATTCATGCTCCTTGATTCGAAACTTTAAAGCTCTTTTTGCTTGGCCAATAAATCTCAAGCCACACTGACACGATATACTATAAATTCCCCAAGAATTAAAGTCAGAAACAGAATCTTTTAGAGTCGAACCGTGAATTTTATTGATAGGGGAGAAACTGACCTGAAAATTGAATTTGTGGAGAATCCGTGCAACCTTATAACTAACAGAAAGATAAAATGGAAGCACGACAAAGTCATTAATATTGTTTCTAACAGTGGAATGTCTTCTATGATGGGACTCTGAAAACTTTTTAACAGCTTTATCAATGATCACGGGAGAAAATCCTCGGTCCCTTGCTTACCAATGAACTTAATTATTTAAAAGCAACTGCTTTTAAATAATTAAGTTCATTGGTAAGCAAGGATTCTGTGGAACAAACTTTGAGCGCGCAAAATACATAATAGTAAAAAGAAGCCATTTTTTGCTTAACAGGGTGACATGACTTAACATGGGGTGGTAAACAAACTGCAAAGGGTTTACGGTACACAGTAGTGCTAAAATCAATTTCATTGCGGATTATAAGAATATCAAGGAAAGGGAGGGAATTGTTGGATTCAATTTCAAGAGTGAATTGGATGGCTGGATCAATAGAATTTATAATAGATAAAATCTCGGATAAATCGTCTTTATTACCATCAAAAAGTGCGAAAGTGTCATATACATAACGAATCCAGAGACGAAAAGATAGTTTGTCAAATAATTTTACCTCAAAATAGTGCATATAAATGTCAGCCAGTACAGGACTGAGAGGATTACCCATAGCTAATACTTCAATTTGACGATAATATTCATTTTGGAAAACAAAGTGGGTTTGACTGAGAGAGACTTTAGTAAGCGAAACCAACTCATCAATTTCAGTATGTGTGAAATGGAATTCCCTAAGCCTAGTTTCAAGACATTTTAGTGCTCCTTCGGCTAGAACATTAGTAAACAGTGATTTGACATCAAATGAAACCATAATGGAATGCAGTGGAGAAATATTTTTAAGTTTATCGATGACTTCAGAAGAATTTTTTACAGTGTGAATATTGTTAGCAAGTAAAGGAGAAAATCTGGAAACTAAATATTTGGCCAAAGGATATGATGCTGTACCTATGTTGGAAACAATTGGTCGAAAAGGAATCCCAGTTTTATGGATTTTTGGGAGAGCGTAAAGCCAAGCACAGTTGAGGTCCGAAGTTGAAGGATCTTTAGGGATCGAGCAGTATAGGCCTTCATTTATCAGTTTAGAGACTCCAGCAATGTATGTGGGTTTGTCCATAACAACGATCTGTCCGCCCTTATCAGCTTTAGAAATAATAATATTAGTATCAGAATGAATTTCATGTAAGGTCTCTCCTTTCCTTTTTGGTAAGATTCAAACCCAAAGATTTGTTATTAAAATTAACGTTATGAGTAATTAGGTGGCGGATTGTATCCTTCTGCGTTTCTGAAATTTTGGAGAATTTGAAAGCTTTTTCAATAGGGGCGATGATTTGAGGAACTGAAGGTTTAGATGTCTTTGAAAAGTTGAAGTTATATTTTAATACTTTTAACTGATCCTCCGAAAGATTCTTGTTGGAGATATTAACGATGGGGTGAGCGTTTACAGTGTTCCCACTGTAAACGCTGTAATTAACTAGATGGGTGGGACTAACCGACTAGTGTGTGAGCTTGAGGAATTTAGAAATAAGCACATTTTTATGCCGTTGACAAACGGTATCGGTTCTAGACCAAGATGTATGATCAAATGAGGAAAAATTTACAGCTGAATTTGCAATTTACACTGTAAACGCTGTAAACGCTGTAATTAACTAGATGTAATTAACTAGATTTTACACTGTAAACGCTGTAATTAACTAGATGGGTGGGACTAACCGACTAGTGTGTGAGCTTGAGGAATTTAGAAATAAGCACATTTTTATGCCGTTGACAAACGGTATCGGTTCTAGACCAAGATGTATGATCAAATGAGGAAAAATTTACAGCTGAATTAGCAATTTTAAATGGAGGTAATATAATTCAAATTCAATTTTGGATAAACGTTTGCGCGTGTCCCTTATAATATGACGAAGAAGTGATAATTTGAATTTATGCAAAACTTTCGAAATGTGAACGGAAGATTTTAGGCTACATTTCACATGTATAAACTTAGGAATGATATTTTGGTGTTTGGATTTAAGTAGAAACTGCAGATGATTTAAGAATTTCATACGCTTAAGGCGTAACTTACAAAATCGGTTCCTGTCCGTGGACATATTGTGAAAAAGGGGTACAAGCAAGAAACAAGTGAACAAAAGAATATACTTGTTTCTTTAAATTAGCAAACTTAGTGAATTAGCAAGTTTAGTGAACGATTTTAAGTCTAATCCAGTCCTTCCTAGCGCTTTTAAAATTCTAATAACATAATTCTTGATGATGATTTTTACCGATAGATGGCGTTGCCTCCTCGCACGTGGTTCTACCCGAGAGAGCCGTTACTCACCTTTTTTTACCTTTCTAAATATTTTGTTCTCCTGGTGAGGAGGGACCTGTAGCTGCCCTCGAAATCGATTGAGTGTTTTTGTAAATGTACGCCAAATACAAGATAGAGACTTACTGGTTGGGGATGTTTTGCTCCCTCCAGAATGGAAATTTATTTTTTATAGAAAATACTATGAATCGCTATAAATATATAAATATTCTTTAATGAAAACTTGAAGGAATTTGCAAGAAAACTTAAAAAGTAAAACACATTTAAGTTCTATCAGGATACCGATTCTAAACGTACAACCTAAATGTTCGCTTGTGGTTATTATACAAATATCCTGAATATTCTCAGAATTAAAATTCTGTGGAATATATATGGAATTAGTTGAGGAAAAAATGATGCTTTTTCGAAAGTTCTATTAAAAGCCATTCTGACGGAGGAATGGAACAAATCCTTTCACGGAAAAATTAGTTCAATACAAACCTAAGTACATGGAAACTTGTAATTTTAGCTAAAAGGTATATTACGAAACATTGAATGTCGCGCTATTTTCATGTTTTTAGTAAATATTAACGTGTTCGGCTATTTATAGAATTCCTTTTGAGAACGTCTTTTTGAATGAACTATTTTAATTTACTGACAACGTTTTAACTGGAATTTTCAAAGTAAACACGTTTTAAAAAGAACATCAGTGATATACGTGAAGGAAAAATGAATTTATTTCACCAGCAGCTGATACTTGCAATTGAAAACATGCGTCTCAAAACAAATGTTAGCCACTGTATATCAAGTAGTAGTTTGTTTCAAAGTAATCTAGATTTTGAATAATCTAGAAAAATATAAAATAATAAAGTGAATATATATGTGGATATATATTTTGTTTATTCAAACTGTAGCTTCTGAACAAAATGAATCGACCTCCATGCATGGTTCTAGAACAGCATTTGTTTGCTAAACACGTTTAAATTTCATTATTAATGACATAGGTTTTTTAACATGTAATGCTCTTAACATCAGCAACATGTAATGAGAACATTACAAAGAAAATGAAATTAGTCCGCATTTAATGCATAAGAATTTGCCAAATTTAATTTTTTTTTAAATCAAAAATTAGTTGTCATGTTACCTGATACACAAAATATTATTCGCTAGGCAATTTTTACAAAAGTAACTATTTAACAATATATTTTAAGTACAAAAAAGGGAAATTTTGAACATATTGGAATAAATTTAAATTACTCTATTTTAAAGAAAAGAAAAAAATGCTGGACTTCATTCAAAAACGCTGTTCGAAAATTTCATTTATTATCAATTTCATATTTTAAATATTCTCTCCCAAAACTCTGAAGCCAGAATTTGAATTTTGTCCACCAATATTTAAAAATTATTTATAATTATGTATAAAAAAAAAATTGAGTGCGTTCAAAAGATTTGCTGTGGCGTCTCGACCAGCGCGTGTAACTAACCTAACTGTATTCTCTAACGAAAGTGGACTTCGTTGTTGATCGACAACGTAACATGCGTAATAGTTATTGGCGATGTATCATCAGATTGGCAAATAAGGATTTGTTTTCTCGCTAAATTTTGTCACGTTGCAGAAGTTAACCCTGAATTAGCAATTTGTTTATTCACAGTGATCAGTATGGCTGGCAATTTTTTGTGTTCGGAATGTTCAAGATCTTATTCATTCCGGCGAAATCTACGGAAGCATATTACTAAGTGTAATCCTTCGAAATTAGAGGAATTAGCTCCTACATTAAGAACTGTTCCCAAATTTATATGTGATAAATGTGAGAAAGTTTTTTCAAAACAAAACCTACTTCGTGCACATGAACGTTATTGTTTGTGCAATAAATTAACAGAATATTACTGTTAATTTCTTGCACAGCTTGTAAATAATGACTAAAAATTTCATCTTTAAATTGATAAATCATTTCAAAATAAAAATATTTGTTTATATAACATACTGTCAATAAATACTTTTTGCAAGCATTATTTCTTTCCCCATACCTTTAGATAAAATCAAGAAAAGGCTGGTGATTTTAAAGGGAGCAGGGACACTGAGCTAAAATCAAAATTGCTTTCATCTTACTAAACTTAAGTATTTTGAACGTTTTCAAAGACACTAAGTATCACAATGAAATAATAAAATCAGAATTATGATCGTTAAGTTTTTTTTCTTTTTAAAATTTTTCAGTTACCTATTTTATATTTAAAATGTGCATTAGAGATATACAATTAACACGATAAATATTTTTGTCGATAAATAAATATCATTAGTGTTCTATATTTGAAAAATGCATGTACATTGTTAAACATCTCATAGGTAAACTGCAAGCAACTAATAAAGTGGTAAGTCCAAAATTTAGATAAATTTTAAGATATTAATGGCTAACAATTATGAAATTCTAAAAATTTCTCAATTTCATTTAGTAATTAGATATGTAAGAAATATTGAATTGTCCAGATACCACTTTTTAATTTGAACTAAAGTTGGTGCATATGAATATTATTTTAGTCAACTTCTATATAAATACATGTTGAAAAACAGACTCAATGTACATAAATGAATGCAAAATGTGCTAGAATTTTGGTTCAGAGGAAAATATTAAGTTTTCATTATGTATATGTATTATATATTTATATTAGGGGGGCATGTTAATGAAAATGCCATCAATTTTAATCATATGTCAAATCTGAACCCAGTAAGATGCAATTGGAAAATTTTGGATTATTACAGAAAATATAATTTAATTGTCTAGATTTTTGTTCATTACTGGATAGATTAATCTGGTACATATTCATTATGCACCTGCCATGCAATTGTGTGTGTATTTTTCCATTATGTAAGTGCCACACATATGTGTGTACATGTATGAGGAGATGAATGGTTTTGTCTCCAGAAAGTGCTATCATTAGATCTCGAAATGTGTTTGGTTTCCCTTTCATAGGTGTAGAAATGTATCCTAATTTTTAATTGAACAATTTTTCCTATAAACTTTAAAATTCTTCCCTTAGATACGGGAAATTCACAACTGGTGAGAATTTCATGATTACTGCAATTAATTTCACACGATTGTTAGTTAATAACATCATAATGATTTAAAGTAATGTTTTAATGCATCAGCAACATTTTTATTATACACGTAGTGACACGACTAAGGTAAACTGTGACACACTTAGTGTGTCACATTTTACCTTAGTCGAGATTACAGTCACCAATCCAACGAGACATGTTAATTGCAAAGATGAAGATTACATGTCTGGTTTTACATGTATTGCTTTAATTAGATTAGAAAAATATATTAACTTAGCACATATGCAACAGTAACAAGCACACATAAGTCATTTAACACAATCAAAGAAGAATCATAGATGTAATTCTACAATGGTATTGTTGCGTTCTACGGGTTTGTGGATTTGAGAGTATCCGATGAAAACACGATGCAGAACAATATAAAGCACAATTTATTTACAAGAATCACTATTTACAGCACAGTTCCAAAATTACCTTTAAAAGCGTCGAAAATCTACAATAAATACGCTGAAACAATCAGTAACACAGCTTCAGGCTGTAACTGTAAAGGTAGCTTCACGACAACACTAAACTTATAATAAACACCGTGGAACAATCACCAATACACTGTCAAGCTATACTGTAAAGGTAGCTTCACGGCAAAGCGCTATCTCGATCGCTTTCCGTTCACAAAACTCTCGCATTGCTTAGCACTCACAGTAAGCAGCTATTCTCGCAATCCTCACAACTGATCACACTCTTAATCACACCCTGCTGGCTCTCAGAAACGCAAGGGTTTATATAGCGTTTCATTAGGTTCCACAGGTTTCGAGAAATATCTCGACAGGAAATTATTCTAGAAGCTTCCCGATTGGACCATGGGATATCGCCAATTTGGTCGCCAAATGGGCGATAAAGTCGCCAATCTGGCAACCCTCCCATACACTATTTAATGGCAACCCTAGTGCTATGCCGGAAAGCTTACATACAGGCGCAACCGCCGAATTTTTCGCAACAATA
>KK115019.1:198345-215204 GCA_000611955.2 Stegodyphus mimosarum | reverse complement strand
TTTTTTTTTTTTTGTACATTTGAATTTATGATATTTCTGACTTCGAATAAAATTTCATATTTGAAGGTATCAAATTTATCTAAGAAGGGGCAGCTCTCTGCTTTATCAAAAAATCTTTTATTTTGCTTCTTGAGGAACTCAGTAATTTGCTCGATTCTAAGATCGCTGTGTAATGTGCGATTAGACACATAATAATGTGCCTGCGTGATTTGGCGTAAATATTTATTTTGAAGAATTTGTAGTTTCTGAATATCTTTATCTCGAGCCGTTGCCCAGGCAGGTGATGCATACGTGAAAATGAGCCTAATAATTGCTGTGTAGATATGTCTCTTTCTTATCAGATCAAGGCTTGATTCCGCTAAGTGGCAATAAATTACGGATAGTAATTCGAGAACGTTTATCCGCCAATCACGTATAGAAAGGCTGCGATTGATGGCTTTAACTTCTGCCCGATAGCGCCACCTGTCGATTGTTCGACATACTATGCGCGCGAAATTTCCCGCTTTGCAACTTCAACTCAGCACGTGGCCGCAGAAGCTCGAGTTCTTACCATGCAGTACTCCGAAGACGGGTTACCGCCGCACTATGGGCCGGGGGATGGTCCCGGCGGTGGAATGTACGATCCACACCGGCAAGGGCTCATGAATCATCACGGTGTATATCACTCCAATCACGTTTCGCTCGCCAACCACGTTTTGGGATCCGTACCCGATGTCGTTAAAAGGGATAAAGACGCTATTTTTAGGTGAGTATTTATTTATTTATCCTTTCCTGTCCGGTTTGCAAGAACAGTTTCGGAAAAGTTATTCGTATTCAAAAGTTGAAGTTAGTTTTTTTAAGTTAACTTTTATTCAGACCTTTCCGAGTACAAGATAACTAAATATTTTAACTATAATTTACGTTTTATCCTTTTTTTCATACATAGAATCGTTTTAAGTTGCGATCCGGATAATAAATGTTTTGCTTGGTTTATTAAACGTTCTTGTTTACCATTCTCGAAAGTGAACTCCTAAAGTCTACGTTTTTTAACACTTCTTTGTGATGAACTGACAATAACATATATATGTATATCTCGAATGTTCTTTTATCAAAATTTGATTGATTTGTTTGTCCAATTCAGTATGTTCTTTAAGACGAGTTTTTAGTCCAAAGGGATTTAGTCCCGAAGGACTATTACTTTCGTTTGGGCGTTTTGCGTTGTTTCACAAGAAACGACGTATCACTTTTCAATTTAGTGCTTATGCTTCTTTGTTGATTATTTTTTATTTATTTATTTATTTATTATTTTTTTTGAGGTAATTTTCTCTTCAAAAATCGTCTGCGTGCGTTGCACGGGAAAATAAAAAGGAATTTTAATTACAGTTCTAAATAAATAGCCAAATAAATGTGAAATTCGTAACAATATTCTCTAAAACTTTAACGAATTTTTCATTAACAAACTCAAAGATTTCAAAGCCAGCAGCAATACCAACGTTGTACAGAAAAACATTTTTATCTCCAGCGCGTCAGAGTGTGTACCGAAATTTCTAAAGATACGTTCAATTTAAAATTAGTTTGCGATATTGCTGTTGAACTGAATTTGATGGTTTAAGTGCGAAGAGCATGGTATTTAACAAATAAAGGTAACACACAAAATGTTAAATAAACGCCCCTTTGGACGTAATTAAAATCTGAAACCTTTCAGATTTTTATATATATATATATGAAGTTCATAAATTGCTTTATCTGAATTTCTTAATAAGATTTTGCACAAATGCTTTTTTAGATCAGGAGTATTGTGGATAAATTTCTACATCGTACAGATGGTTCGTAAAAATTCCATTTTTGTCTGTACCTGAGTTCAGAATCAATTGGAATGGTAAAATTTCGTAGTAATACATCTAAAACAAACAGAGGCATTGCAAGCCTCTGTTTTTCTTAATTTCATACTAAAATATTCTTCTTTTTTTGACACATTGATGGCAAAAACGAGCCCAAGAATTTTAAAAAGCTGAAATCTTTTTTAGTTCATTTTATTTAATCTGAAGCATTTTATATAATACCCAGGCATTCTGTAGAATACCGGATTTCGAACTTTGCCGATAACATATCGCATACTTTTTTAATAGAAAATAGTGTAATCTTAGGAATTTTAGACTGTCGTTTAAAGTTTTCTGATTGCAAAACTTTTTCCCTTGTAAGTAAAATAAATCACTTAGTAATAAATAATGAAATAACAGTAGCTCTTATTAAAAAAAAATAATTAATTGTTCTCGAAAGTTACATAAAAAGAAAACTAGAAAATGTATAGCTTGTAATTACTAAATGATTTATTAACTAAAAGGTGTAGTAAACTTTTTAATTAATTAATTAATTATACTTCCAAAATTAATTTATAATCGGTTTAGAACTTTAGGTACATTAGAAAATAAACGTTAGCCATATTTCCATGAAACAGAAAACGAATGTATGGATTCCACAAAGGTTAATTATGATAAGGAAGGATAATACAGAAAGTTTTGTGACAGAAATATACTAGGCTTGTTATTATACTTCCGTTCCAAAATCCATATAAAAATATATCGCCAAAGCCGAATGCATTTCGCAAGGGTAGTTCTTTAACAATCTTCCCGATATTTAACACAGGTTTCTCCTTTGATAGCACATCGGGAGATCGTTCTCGTCTGCTTTACCATAATGAAATAACCTAACGTTTAATGACTTAACGTTCTTATCCGAAGATATTCTTTCCGTAGATGCGATTATCCTAGCGAGATAAAGAACGAAAGCTACATTATTTACAAGAGTTTTTGAAATTCTAAACGTGTTTCAATCATACAGAAATATATCGTACATATCTGTCAAATACTGGAATGTTCTTTCTATTGCAATCGCCTAACTGCTTCGAAATAATGGATATTTTGCAGTACCTGTACTAATGAGCATGTTTTGATGGATTATACAGTTATCGTCTGTTTCGTTTTTTCAGTCAGTATTCTATTTCTCTCTTCGGAACAGCTTGAGTATAGGACCCCATTGGCGATTTTTTGGCTCGGCGACCGAAAAATGTCGCCAAGGCATGGAAAAGCAGTTAAAATTGAAAACACAAGTTAGAAAGCACGTTTTAACCAGAAAAAATTTTAGAATTTATGTTTAAACAGCGAATTTGAAGGTACATAAGTTAGTGTGGGGGGGATATTTTAAATAGTAATATTGAAAATACAAGTTTAGCCTTAGAAAAGCAGTTAAAATTGAAAATAGAAGTTAGAATGCACATTTTAACAAGAAAAATTTTAAACACAAATTTAGAATATATATTTAAATAGTAAAACTGAAAATAAATAAATAAGTGGAGGCATATTTTTAGCAGTCATATGAAAAATACAAATTTTAAGCTGTAAAACTGAAAATAGGAGTTCAGAATACATGTTTAAATTAAAAACATGAAAATAGGAGTTAAGAATGCATGTTTAAATTAAAAAGAAAGAAAAGTTTGAAAATACACAAGTACATGGAGGCATATTTCAAGCAGTAATATTGAAAATGTAAGTTTTAAGTTGTAAAACTGAAAACAGAAGTTCAGAATACATGCTTACATTAAAAATAAAGTAAAGAAATGCTAGAAATTTAGTAAAGTTTACAAAATCATGGTAAATTTACAAAGAAATCCTATACTCTGCTCAGTTTATGTCCCTTACAATTTCTAGAAATTTGTTGAATACATCAGTATTTTGCTCCTTGCAAGACTTAGTGAAAATACAGACAGAGTTGCCGAAATGGAGCATACTAGAATTCGCTGGGTTACCAGAAAAATACCGTCCGAAAAGTGCGCCAAGCCAAAAAATCGCCAATGGGGTCCTATACTCAAGCTGTACCCTCTCTTCATTCAGGTATCTTCTTTAGAATCTACATGAATTTATCAATAATTATTGAACTAGCTGTACACCTATTTGTTGGCAGATTATAAGATCATTTTATAAAGATTCTCAACTGCTTCAGAAAATGTATCACTGATTTCTCCTGAATTTACTAACCCTGTTATCTGTTTTTAATAAGACGATAACACACATTTCATTTTTCGTGGATTTTTTTTAAAATTGTTTACAATATTTTTCGCTCTAGTGTAGAATTGGGTGCCCCTTGTTTTTTGGTGAAAAATTTTGTTCAGTTTTGGTGATGAAACCACGTTTCTATTTCCCATGAGAGTTTTAACATGGTTTTAGCTTCTTGATTTATTTAATTGAAAATAAATCGATGTGTACATGGACAAAGTCAAAATGTGCAATGACTAGTTTGTGCAATTCTCTGATGTTTTTTTTTTAAGTAAAAATAGGTCGATGTGTACATGGACACGGAGTTTGTGAAGTTCTTTGACTTCTTGTTTTGGTTTTGTGTAGCGGCCATCTTGAAATTTTTTCTTATAGGCGCCGATCTTGGCATCAAAACAGAATCGCCAGAAAGCAAGGGGCACCCAATTGTAAACTTTTACCATATTTTTTCCTGTGATTGCCTTCTTCAGGTGAAGAGATGCGTGTTTGAAACATAGTGTTTGAACTTGCAGATGATGGCGACCAAAAGTTGGAATGCGCTTTAGCCCACTGCTTGGCGGCGATTGTTTTTGAATGAGCAATAAACGCGCCAATATGGGTAACTCCGTATATCCGCCAACATGGCTGACTGTTTGTACGTTGCCTACATTGTGCAATTCGCTGAAGTTTTTTTTAAGTTTAAAAGGAACGCTGTGCACATGGCATTTTCTTGTAATTTATTTTTGTTATTGTAGCTTATTTTGTTAATTTGTGTACGTTGCCTACATTGTGCAATTCGCAGATGTTTTTTTTAAGTTAAAACGGAACGGTGTGTACATGGTATCGTTTGTAATTTTAATGCCCTTTTAAAAAAAATTCCTTCTTTCTTTGATGCCATTTTGGTTACGTTTTCGCGGAGCGTGTCGGGAAGGTTATGTAATGGCATAATATTTAAACCTAAACTGACAAATATTTTAATGATCAGAATGTTCGTTTTGCATATTATTTTATTATCTTTTTGTGGCAACAGTTTCCGTACTAATTTATGCTTTAGAATTCTATGTTTTGTTTACAATAGGTTTTCGCGGAGCGTGTCGGGAAGATTGCAATTGCAAAGACGTTTCGCAGAAACCCGCCGAATTGGCGATTTTCAAAACATCGCCAAGCACTGGGCTAAAGCGCATTTTCACCTTTTAAAAAATATGAAATAGATAATAAAACAAATTCCAAATTCGGGCTTCCAGATGCGCCTATTCGGATGGAAACGTACGTTATTCAAAATTGGATGGCTCTAGGTACCGTCGTTTTATCACATTTGGAGAAATATATATACATTTATGCAGATTCTTCATTATTTAATTTCTTTAAATATAACACAGAGCTGCAATATTTTGTGGCAACAGTTTGAAAAGTGATTCAGACTTTTAATGTTTCCGATTATAAGTCAGGAACAACAATTAAGCCAGAAATTTGGATTGCATATTGGCCAAATTCACAATCTGAAACGCGGTTGACTTTACAGATTTTTTCTTTTTCTTCTACAAAATGAAAAATTTTATTAACAAAGCAAAAAATGTTTTAAATAAATTTTAAATTTCTCTTAGTAAATATTTATAAAAAAAAATGCGTAAGCAATAATAATATCGCAAAGGGACAAAATCAAATTTATAATTTATTTTCTCTCTGAAATCTAAAGTTTAGAACCTGCGAGACATTTTTCTGGTTACATTCTGTAACCCAAATACTGAAAGCTAAATACTGAAATAATACTTAAATACTGAAATAAATAATAATAAAATACTGTAAATACTGAAAGCTAAATATTAAATTCATAGTCTGGTGTTTCTTTCGAATAATTCTAACATGTTTAATTAATCATTAAATAAATAATTTTAATTTAAACTAAAAATAAACTCATTCCGAAAACATGCCGAGCTTTCGCAGACGATTTTCCAAGTGGGACATAACTAGAGAATAAATAGTAAAAACATGTCTCTATTTCTTCAACGCATAAATTAAAATATATATGTTTGTATGCAAATGACTGTAAATTTCTTTAGCATAAATTAAAATATATATGTTTGTATGCAAATGACTGTAAATTTCTTTAATTCTTACCACAACTTGTCTTGGAGGGAAATTAGTAGAAATTATCTTCATCGGGGGTTGTAGATGTTGATCAGTGTATCGGGTTCTTTTCTTATTGATTTTTAGTGTGAAGGAAAGCTGTTCGCATGTAAATGTATTTTCAAACAAAGTGATTATTCTTAGAGCAAAAATTCCTAACTCAGCTTATTTATTTTTTTGGACAAGTACGAATAAATGCTGATAAAAACTTTATCTTCAGATCTTTGAATAAGATTTATATTATATCGTAAATAAATTAACTTTATTTATAGATATTCTGGTGCGTTATTCATGTTCGTTTTAATGGTAATGAAAATATCATAAATTCAGACTTCAAATAATTAAAATCTTTACCATCAGGCCTCGGGAACATATAACCCATTTCATAATTTCAAGTGACCCACTTGAGTTCCGAAAATAAAGTATAATACATAAGCATGAAACGAACACTTGAATACATAAAAGTATATATATAAATTGAAAATGTAACGAGCGTGCATTTTGATTTTTAGAAAGGGAAAATATATATTTAATTTCCAGCAGAAATCGTTAAGTTTGGCAACGCCGATCCATAATGATAATAATAAAATTAATAGGAGAAAAAAATTCTGGAAGCTTTCACATTACGCCCAAAGGGTGAAAGTTTTTTTTACTTTTACTGCCCTCTAGAGTGCTGCCATTGCTCCCTTTAAATCGTTTGTGTTTGTTCATCAAAAATTCGTTAAAGTTTTACAAAATATGAATTAGATACTAAAACAAATTCCAAAATTGGGCTTACAGATGCGCATATTCGGGTGGCAACGTACGTTATTCGAAATTGGACGGCTCTAGGTACCGTCGTTTTATCACATTTGGAAAAATATACATACATTTATGCAGATTATTCATTATTTAATTTCTTAAAATATAATACAGGCCTGCAAGATTTGGTGGCAACATTTTGAAAAGTGATACAGCTGTTTCTAGTGATTCAAAGCAAAATCGTAAAACGAAAACAATAGTCTTTCAGGGAAAGCCCCTTTCGACTAATAAATAAACAGAAAATGTAACAAACATGCATTTTGATCTTTAGAAAATAAAAAATGTAATTTGATTTCAAAGAGAAATCGTTAAGTTTGGCAACACCTAAAATAAATAAATAAATAAATAAAATAAAATTTAAAAAAAAAAACTGAAAGCTGTCAGATTTTACATTACGTCCAAAGGGACGTTTTTTGTGTTACCGTTATTTATTAAGTAGGATATTCTTCGCACTTAAATTTGAAACTGAGTTCAAATTAAAATGAAATTCAGTTCAACAGCAATATCCGAAAATAATTTTAAAATCAGCATATCTTTAAAATTTCCGATACACAGTCTCGCGCGCTGGAGATAATTTTTTTTTCCCTCGTGCATTAACTTTTAAATCGTTGAGTTTGTTATTCAAAAATTCTTGAATGTCTGACAAAATATGAAATAGATAACAAAACAAATTTCAAATTAGGGCTTCCAGATGCCCATTTTTGGTGAAGGATTACGTTATTCAAAATTGGATGGCACTAGGTACCGTTGTGTTTTATCACAATGTGAGAAATATGCAGATTCATTATTTGATTTTTTTAAAATATAATACAGGGCTGTAATATTTGGTGGCAACAGTTTGAAAAGTGAATCAAGGCAAAATGCCGAAACGCAATTAATAGCCCTTTTGGGCTTTAAAAATAAAACTTTGCCATTTTGTTTGCATTTCGGTCTACTTAAAAATGCGAGCAAATATTGTCACACATGAAATGTGTTTTAAGGGAGAACAACAATAGTAGGTTACTACTGAAAATTCAGAGGCATTAATTAGGCTTAGAACTGCTGATAATAAGCCAGATTCCGCTAAATTGAAGTCACGAGTACAGCAACGAGGGGAAGCCATTGATATCGAAGAAAAAAAATAGGAGTTCTTTCAGTTGTGTTTGTTTTCATAATAATCGAATTATAATTTTATTTATGTGTTTAAAGCGGATTGTAATTTCTCAATAAAATTTATTTTAGTAATTCATCCAGAAAAACTTGTTCTAAAATAAAAATAATCACCAACCTGAAACAACTTATTACGCGCATTTTATTCGATGCTTTCGATATTTTTTTTTTTTTCTATTTCCAGCTAAGTTATGCTTAAAACATTAAAATTAGGCGAGAACAGGAAACTTAAAATTGGCGTAGAATTTCCAGCGCCATTGTGCTTTTCTTCTTAATTTTAATTGCTACTACAATGTTTCATTTGCAGTTATGTTGTCGTATCAGACTTCTGTAGACTTTGGTGCGTTTATTGGTAAACTGTAAGAAAAATTCATAACTTTCCCTTTCTTTTTGACTGGTTTTGCGAAAAGAAGAGTCTTTTCTGCTTTTTTTTTTTTTTTTTTTTTTTTAAATCTCTTTTCGTAACAACGAGTGCAGTGTTTATTCATAAAATCAACGCGGCATGACCCGCTTTAAAATGCAATCCATTCATAAAGTTTTACGAGCTGTTTCAACGCTCGAATGGAATAAATACCGAGGAAACTTCGGAATGTTTATTCATTTGTGAGTGAGTGTACAGCTGTCGATGTTTCGGCACAATATCCTGCTTCAATCGTTTCAGCTTAATAGTTATTAAAACTCGAATAAATCTAAACCTTCGGCCATATTTTTTGTATATTAAATTTGAAGCATTTTTAACACGTATATTTTGCACTTGGAGGAAATTATGTTTTAGTGTTTTCTTAAAGCAAATTGTTACAGGCGATTAATTAAAAGCAAAACTTTGTAATTTATGATATGTATATTCTTTTTTAAGTGAATTTAAATGAATTTAATTTTTAAGTGAATTTAATTAAAAGTAAAGTAAAGTAATTACTAATAAAGTAAAGTAATTTTTAAGTAAATTTAATTTTTTAGGTGAGTTAAATATATTATGATATGCATATTCTTTTTTAAGTAAGTTTTTTCAAAGGAATTATAATTGTTTCTTTTGTGAAATAACTGTTATGATTTGTCAGTAAGTACCTTATGCATAGCGCTAAGAAATTACGTGTAACTGGAAGCAAATATTGTATATTATTTGAAGAAATTATTTCCTTTGCATTAGTAGCCCAAAGAAGCGTTAGCTCAGAAGGTCTATTAATTTCGTTTTGGCATTTTGCGTGGATTCACGGCAAAGTACTTTTGAAATTGTTGCCACTAAATATTATCGCCCTGTGTTTATATTTAAGGAAATTAAATAACAAAGAATCTGCATAAATGTATGTATGTTTCTCACACTGTGATAAAACAACAGTACCTAGAGCCATCCAGTTTTGAATAACATACGTCTCCACCTGAATATGGGCATCTGGAAGCCCGAATTTGGAATTTTTTTTTTATTATTGGTCCAAAGGGGTAATATGCCCAGAAGGATTATTAATTTCGTTTTGGCATTTTGCGTTGTTTCACTTTTCAAATTGTTGCCACCAAATATTATTTCCAGAGTTATATTTAAAGAAATTAAATCATGAACAATCTGCATAAATGTATGTATGTTTCTCGCATTGTGATAAAACAACGGTACCTACAGCCATCGAATTTTGAATATTAACCGTAAGCCCAAATTTGGAATTTGTTTTAGTATCGCTTTCATATTTTGTAACACTAACGAATTTAAGCGAGCAATGACATTATACAGAAAAAACATTTGTATCTCCTGCGTGCGAGACTGTGTATCGAAAATTCTAAAGATATGCTCATTTTAAAATTATTTTGCCATATTGCTGTTGGATTGAATTTTATGGTTTAAGTGCGAAGAGCATAATATTTAATAAATAAAGGTAACACAAAACGTTAAAAAAAAGTTTCTTTGGGCATAATATAAAATCTGAAAGCATTCAATTTTTTTTTTTTTTTAGTCCAAAGGGGCTTTGTCCCTGAAAGGACTATTGTTTTCGTTTTGCGATTTTGCGTCGGAAACGTTAAAAGTCTGTATCACTTTTCAAACTGTTGCCACAAAATATTGCAGCCCCGTATTATATTTAAAGAAATTAAATAACGAAGAATCTGCATAAATGTATGTATGTTTCTCGCATTGGGATCAAACGACGGTACCTAAGGCCATCGAATTTTGAATGCCGTCATCCTGCCGCGAATAGAGGCATCCGGAAGCCCAAATTTGAAATTTGGAATTTGTTTTATGAACGATTTCGCATTTTGTAAAACTTTAACGAATTTTTGATGAATAAACTCGAGGATTTCAAAACGGGCCATGGCAACGTTGTGCAGAAAAAAACATTTTTATCTGCAGCGCGTGAGACCGTGTGTAGGAAATTCTAAAGATAGGCTCAGTTTAAAATTATTTTGCGATATTGTTCTTGAAGTGAATTTTATGGTTTAAATGCGAAGAACATGATATTCAATAAATAAAAGTAACATACAAAACGTTTTTTTTTTTTTTAGTCCAAAGGGGCTTTTTGTCCCTTAAGGACTATTGTTTTCGTTTTGCGATTTCGCGTCGGAAACATAAAAAGCCTGAATCACTTTTCAAACTGTTGCCACAAAATATTGCAGCCCTGTATTATATTTAAAGAAATTAAATGATGAAGAATGTACATAAATATATGTATGTTTCTCGCATTGTGATAAAACGACGGTACCTAAAGCCATCGAATTTTGAATGCCGTTATCCTGCAGCGAATATAGGCATCTGTAAGCCCAAATTTGGAATTTGTTTTATGAACGATTTCATATTTTGTAATTTGTTTTATTATTATTTCGTATTTTGTAAAACTTTAGCGAATTTTTGATTAACAAACTCGACGATTCCAAAGCGAGCGATGGCAACACTGTACGGGGAAAAAATTCTCCGCGCAAGACTGTGTATCGTAAATTCTAAAGGTATGTTCTTTTTAAAATTATTTCGTGATATTGCTGTTGAATTAATTGAATTTATGGTTTAAGTGCAAAAAATATAATATTTAACAAATAAAGGTAACACACGAAACGTTAAAAAAACGCCCCTTTGGGCGTAATATGAAATCTGAAAGCTTTCGGATTTTTTTTTTTTACTCAAAACTTGCTATTTAATGCTTTGCTTTACGATTTCAGTTGCAAGAGCGCGTACCATAAACGCCAATTTTTCGCCAAATTCCTAGACTTCCAACAACTCCCGATTATTTTCGCGCCTGCAGCGTAAATTTAATTTTTATCTTTTTTCTCCGAAGATAAAATTACTGCTTATAATCTTATGAGTGACGAGGGTTGTGTAACTATTATTTCAAAGAAAATGTTTGTTTCATTACTTACCAACAAATTTTCCACTTCATCGTTTGGCCCACCAGCGGCCGAGCGGTAAAGACGCTGAACACTGGTAGTTCGGTCCGAGGTTCGAATCCCGCGAACGGGCTGGCTGCATGGGCGTTTTCCCCATGTGTTACATGTATACGAGCCAGTTTCCCTTAGAAAGTCCTTCACGAAGGCATCCTCTCCCTTTAGGCAGATAGCCCTCGTGTGCTTTGCCATAATTGAATAACCTAACCTAACCGTTCTTCGTTTGAAATTCCAATTCGACAGATCTTCCTTTGTAGGTTGTTTGACTTCGAACACCTGCAAATACTTTTTATTTTATTTATTTTAGGTCTAATTCTGAAATATTCCGCAAGTATTATGTTTTCTCAATACTTCATCCTCCTTCTATCAAATTTTGTAAAATTATACATTACGCATATGTATGTCTTACACATTTGTACAGAATACGATTGAATTTTACTTGTATTAAAGCGTTGTAGATGGCAAAACATTCCCGAAGTTCTCCAGATATACCACTCCCCCCACTCCACATTCCATTCCTCACTACCTTTGCATAACAAAGATTTCATTGTATGACAAATTATTATAGAAATTATCTGCAAATTATAATTTTCCTATTTGATAATGTGAGAGGTCATATTCCTCTGCCAACATTGAGATTTCGAAATTATCCTTAACTGAACGCGTTTTTATAAACCTGGCTGATGGGGAGAAAGGTGTACCTGACATAAATTTTCATCCCCTCCTTCGCAAACCTCAGAATTTCCCCCTTTCAGAATCGTCCACTCGAAAGAGTATTAATTAAGACCACGACATAACGCCTTAAAAAGGTTCTAAATTATGATGAGTGTTATTTACAAGATTCTGCAATCAGGAAAAGACTCAATGTCAAACGTTGGTCTGTTAGGTACTGGATTCTTCGCCTACCCCGGGAGCTGTTCCAAAGACCGATTTCTTAGGTTTTTTATGAAGGAAAAACAAGAGTAAAGAATTTATTTTTTCACCATCATTAAATATTCACTATGAGCAACTCTAGGTTAATAAGTTTTAATTGAAAAATAAATAAATAAATCTGAAAGTTTTCAGATTTTACATTACGCCCAAAGGGGCGTTTTTTTAACGTTTTGTGTGTTGCCTTTATTTGTTAAATATAATGTTCTTCGCAATTAAAATATAAAATTCAATTCAATTCAACAGCAATATCGCAAAATAATTTTAAAATGAGCATATCTTTAGAATATTCCCGATACACAGTCTCGCGCGCTGGAGATAAAAATTCTTCCTTTTTGTATACAGTGTTGCCACTGCTCGCTTTAAAATCGTTGAGTTTCTTAATCAAAAATTCCTTCAAGTGTTACAAAATAAGAAATCGATAATAAAACTAATTCCAAATTTGGGCTTCCAGACGCCCATATTCGGGTGGAGACGTAACGTTATTCAAAATTGGATGGTTGTCTCAGTATCGTTGTTTTATCGCAATGTGAGAAACGTACGTACATTTATCTACATTTTTCATTATTTATCTTCTTTAAATGTAATGCAGGGCTGTAATTGGTGGCAACAATTTAAAAAGGGATTCGCCGTTTATAGTGAATCGACGCAAAGTGCCAAAACGAAATCAATAGCCCTCCTGGATTAACGCCCCCGGAGTGCGGAAGTAAACTATGGATAAATTTTAAATAAATTACTTATCTATTTATGAAAAGATTTGAGGGAACATTTTCAACATTTGAAACTACAAGCGATTATTGCATTTTCCTTGAGAGGGACCAGCCTTGAGGAATCCCAAAAGGGGGAGGCAACCCCTAGGGTCCTTAACGTTTGTGAGGCACTGCGCACAGTTGCCTTTGTTCAGTGAAATACTCCGGGGGAGGGGGATTTCGACCTGAGCGGGAATTGTAGTGAAAATCCCTGGGGGCGATTAAAATTCCATTTCATCCTCTATTTTTAGAAAGTGTAGAAAGCTTGCCTCTGATGGGTTTGTAAATTAAAGATGAATCGTTTGGCTGCATGGGCGTTTTCGTGACTTGTATGTAACGTGAATACGAGCCAGTTTTCCTCATCAAGTCAACCACGAAGGTAACTCTGCCCTTAGCCATCGCATACAGCCTTGGCGTGTTTTGCCCTAATCCAATAAACCAAACCTATATTTGTGTAAGTCTTCAGATTCCAGAGTTTTAAATAACTTCCTAAAACGAAGGCTCAGTTGCTCGAACTCTTTCTCACATCTTTTACGTAGCCAAGGAAAAAAAAAAGAAAAGAAAAAGAAAATTAACTCCTCAGCTTCTTTCGTTAATAAGAGTGAATGTATTATTCGTGCCAATTGTTATATTGTTATTATTCTGTTGTTATTAATTCATGCCAAATGGATAAAAGTTACTTTGGAATTGTCCGGTCGATCTGTAAACGCTCGTGCAAATAGCGCGAATCTTTTGGCGCCATTATAGTGAAAAGGAATTTCGAAAATAAACATTCTAAACACATTAAATTTATCAAATATAATAAAAAAATATCAATAATAATAAAAAAATTAATAATAAAAATATCAATAATAATTTTTATCAATAATAATAAAAAAAATTAAAAAAAAAACAAAAAAAAAATCTGAAAGCTTTCAGATTTTAAATTCCGTCCAAAGGGGCGTTTTTTAAACGTTTTGTATGTTACTTTTATTTATTGAATATCATGTTCTTCGCATTTAAACCATAAAATTCACTTCAAGAACAATATCGCAAAATAATTTTAAACTGAGCCTATCTTTAGAATTTCCTACACACGGTCTCACGCGCTGCAGATAAAAATGTTTTTTTCTGCACAACGTTGCCATGGCCCGTTTTGAAATCCTCGAGTTTATTCATCAAAAATTCGTTAAAGTTTTACAAAATGCGAAATCGTTCATAAAACAAATTCCAAATTTCAAATTTGGGCTTTCGGATGCATCTATTCGCGGCAGGATGACGGCATTCAAAATTCGATGGCCTTAGGTACCGTCGTTTGATCATGCGAGAAACATACATACATTTATGCAGATTCTTCGTTATTTAATTTCTTTAAATATAATACGGGGCTGCAATATTTTGTGGCAACAGTTTGAAAAGTGATACAGACTTTTAACGTTTCCGACGCAAAATCGCAAAACGAAAACAATAGTCCTTCAGGGACAAAGCCCCTTTGGACTAAAAAAAAAAAAAATGTAAGAGTAATAATACGTAATAAAAAGAATAAAAAAAGTAAAAATATTTATTTTTTTTATAATTACACATTGAATTATTCTTGAATCTAAGCACATATATATTATTACTAGCGGAAGTATTCGACGGCAGTTAAGTTTGATCGAGAGTAATGTATCTAACAACAGAGAGAACGATACCGCTGTAATCGTTCTCTAATAAGGATGCAAAAGATGCGGTTCATAGTCACACATTTTTCAGTCGGATGCGATATAGAACCGAGATAAAAAATTTCCATAGAAAAATAAGCTAATTCTCTCTCATTATAACAGCAACAATAGCAGGCAGGTTTTAAAGATTTTCTAATGAAAATTTCGGCTTTTCTAATGAAATGGTCATAAAAGCTCGAGTTTCGTCCACTATTTCACCTATATTCAATTTTAGTCGATTAAATGTGGCAAAAAATTGATCAGAAATCAATAACGCGAACAAACAAACAAACACACACACACAAACAGATATTTTTCTTTATGTGTATAGATTTTGTAAAACTTAAAAATTTTTGATTAACAAACTCTACGATTTCAAAGCGAGCAGTAGCAATACTTCTCGAAATAAAGCATTTTTATGTCCAATGCGCGATACTGTTGCCACTCGGAAAAATAAGTGCGAAAATGAGCGCTTTCAGAATTTTTAATTAATATTTTGTCTAAATAAAATCGTACGAAGATGGCAATAGACGAATTGGTTTCCCACGAATTTTCGGAATACGGAATATTTAGTGTTCGGAAATGCTATTTTTATTTTCCCGTAAAACTTAAAAATTTTTTTGTTAACAATCTTCAGGATTTGAAAGCGAGCAGTGGCAACAACTTTCCAAATAAAGCAGGTTTTCATCTCCTGCGATACTGTTGCCACTCGAAAAATGAGGGCGAAAATGATCATTTTCCCGAGTTTTTAATTAATATTTCGGCTGATTAAAGTCGTACGAAGATGGGAAGAGCCGAAATGGGTTGCCACAAATTTTTGGAATCGGGAATAATGTATTTAATGTTTGGCGATGCTATTTTTATTTCATCGTAAAGCTTAGAAATTTTTTATTAACAAACTCTAAGATTTGAAAGCGAGCCGTGGCAACAACTTTCGAAATGAAGCAGATTTTAGTGTCCAGCTTGCGAGACTGTTGCCACTCGGAAAATGATCGTTTTTCTGAGTTATTAATTAATATCTCTGATGTTAGCTAATTTTTTTTTTGGAAAAATGTGGGCGTCGACCTTTTTCAGGACCCAGGAGAAAAAAAATGTAAGAAGTTTGGTGACGATAGCTATAGTTATTAGAGGACAAACCAACAGACTATATATATATAGATATAGATAAATCATTTCGGCGGCTAAAAATCCTCGATAGCTTTTAAATCGCCAACAAGCAAGTCATCCTTGTGCACTCTCCGCCACATAATTTCATTTAAATACGAATTCAAGTGTTTTTGGGTAGTTCCGCGGTATTTCTTGTTTTTCCATTTTGCCAAACCCCACGATCGTTTTGTGTATGTGTGCCATAGGATCCACAAAATTACATCGGTGATTCACTTTAAAGCTTTGGAATCTCGCTCCTTCCATTTCATCAATTTTGTAAAAATTTCCACGAGTGTGAGAAAATTGTAGTTCCTTCTGCAATGTTGTTCCGAATTTCAACCATTACAGACAGTTACTGCATTTCGATTGGAAATTTTTACAATGAAACACTCGTTGGTCTCTCTGCAAAGTCTCCCAAATATCCATTGTTCTGGAAGAATCCGACCTACTTGCTTTTTGCGCTTTGTAAAAGGGCTTTCATATAGCTTTACAATTTTGTTTCGGCTTCCTGTTTGTTTCGAATCATGTTGTAGAAGGTTATGAGTGCACACTTCTGTCATATAATTGTTTCAATCAGCAGTTGTCTTTCCTGTTAAATCCAGCTGTTTTTCTACCTATTCAATTGATGTTAATTCTTGCGATTAGCAGTAAACAAACCGGAGGGCAGTCGGAAACGGGAGTTTTGAGTCTTACAACCACGTGCATTTTCGAATAGCGACTCGTTTATCGCACCTCTTTACATTCTACCGCCATTCCTTATGCGTTTTTATATACAGCACCACATCGTGGCCATTAAAGCACATTTTCTTAGAAGAAATGATTCCATACGCTTGAAAATATGCCACTGCACTCTCTTCGGTGCTAGGCAAATCCCAAATTCGAATAATTTTGCAGCGGAGTAAAAAAAAAAAAAAAAA